>CAUYLG010010789.1:0-47416 GCA_963573385.1 Cacajao melanocephalus | reverse complement strand
TGGCCTCCTAAAGTGCTGGGATTACAGGCGTAAGCCACCATGCCCGGCCAAGAAGGAACATTTTTTAAAAAGCAGTTTTCAGGTTACCACAGAAGTTACAGATTTTGGGATAAAATGAATCTAGATTTCAAACCCATTTGTGCCATCTAATAGCTGTGGCTTTGGACAAGTCCATTAACCTCTAAGCTTTAGTTTCCCTAAAATTAAATCATTGCAATTTTGTAGGGCTGGTGAGAATTAGAGATATGTGCATGAGAATGGATGTAGTGAATGTCTTATGTTCTAGCTATTCGTGTCTCTACTGTGTGCTGCCAAGTTACCTTCTGCTTTGGGGTGCTGAGAGCAGGAATCGTGGGCCCAGGTCTGGTTTTTGGGAAGTTCACCCCAGGGGCTATAGAATCTGGTGCATTTGCATTTTCCCAGGAGAAGGGGGAGGATGTCTTTAAACTTTTTGCTGGCTGCCGGGCCCTGGGACAAAGGGGAGACAAGCCCCAGGGCTGAGACAATCATGTCTTTATTATCTCAGATGTCTCAGGCCTGTCCCCCGCCTGGAGATATATGGCTGGGAAGGCTAACTCCATGGCCTCGGCGAGGTTCCAGGTCCTAGGAATGTCTGGCTGTTTTATAGCAAACAGAATCACGCACAACAGCCCAGCATCCAGGCATCTCCACCCCAGCAAGCTCTTTCTTCCCGCCAGCTTGTAAAACAGTGGGACCTACAGCACTGTGACACAGGCCCCATGGCTCTTGAGGTCTCAACACCTTGGCAAGGGCAGCAGTTGTGGGCAGTCTTGAACCTATCCAAGGCTTTGGGCACAGGGCCAGCAGTGCAGGCCTGGCTGTATCCAGGGACCACCTTTCAGACTAGGCCCTGCCTGGCTCAGTTCTCACTTGTAAGCTATGGGCTGCCCTGATTCTAGCCTGTTTCTCTTTCTTTTGACCCATTTGGGGAGCAGCTGCAGGGAGCCACTGAGAAGGCTTGTTTACAGATGCACTTGGCACAGGATGGGGAGACCAGCAGCGATGAGTCCTGAGTTCCAGCTTCCAGCTGCTCCCAGGTGCTGAGGAGCCTTCTACTTTGGGCCCCAAAAAAACAAGTCCACACTGTTGTCTTTGGCTGGGGCTTCAGGAACTTTTGAGATGAGGAGACCAGAAGGCAGTGGGTCAGATAGCTGTCCAGGACATCATTTATAACAAAGCCATGTGGGCTGGCCCTCCAGAGAGGCCTTTCACAGGGACCATGGGTTGTGCACCCAGGCTGAGGCTCTTCTCTGGGGCCCTGAAAGGGGAATTAAAGGGCCTTGAAGTCCAGCGATAGTAGTGGGTAGAGATAGTTTAATCTGTTCCCTAGACTTCTTTATTCTGGTGAAGGAGGAGTCCCGAATAGACCTGTAGCATTTTAGAAAAGGGCTGGAGCGCACTCCTGTGTGGCCAGTCATCAGAGAGTCGGTCTATCTTGTACCTCTCTGGTGTTCAGTAGATGGTTATGTTGCTTTTCTCCCCTGACATGCATGTCTCAGTTCATTTGACATTCAGTGCTTCCTTCCCACCCTCACTATGAAATAGAAGTTCCACATGTCACCCTGAAGGTGCTCACAGTTTAGTGGGGAGTGTGAATGTGTAAGCAGTAGTATGTGTGACACCATGTGGCTTGTACCTCAGGAAGCACAGGTCTGTCAAAGGGGCACTAGCCCTTTTTTTCTGTAAAATGTGGTCCTCTGCCCAACTGAAGTCTTGGGGAGCCTACTGTTAAACATCTACTGGCTCAGGATTCTCAAGATTGGAAGTGGGGGCAGGAACATTCTCTGATGTTAAAAGCAGTAGTAATAGCTAATGACTTGAGTCCTGGCTATATGACCAGCAATGTGCTAAGGGTTTCACATGCTGTATCTTCATGATAGCTCTGTGAGATGGCTACTCTCTTCATTCCCAGTTTATAACTGAGGAAACAAGTTAATGACTTGCCCAAGGTTCACAGCCAGTCCGTGGTGGAGCTGGGGTTATTTGACTTCACAACTTTAAAAAAAATTTATTTTTGAGAATGTTCTGAGCTATTTTTTCTTGTAACTGAGATCCAGCTGGTGCTGTTGGTGGTACGTTGTAGCTAACTTCCTTATGGAAAATGTAAAAATTTCTAGTATAGAGTTGACATTAAGCCTCTTATATGTCAATAACTAAATTATTAGTTTACTTAAGCTGAAATTAGTCAACTGGCAATGAAAAGAAAAGTGGGGTTCCGTATTGGTTTCTATAGAAAAGTGGTAAAGTATGGCTGAGCACAGTGGCTTACATCTGTTAGGCCAACCTGGCCAACATGGTGGAACCCTGTCTCTACATTAAAATAAAAAAATACCTATTTTTATAAAGACAGGGTCTCACTCTGTCATTCAAGCTGAAGTGTACTGGTACAGTCATAGCTCACTGTAGCCTTGAACTTCTGACTCCAAAACTTTTAACTACCAACTCCTCTTGGGGGTAGTAATAGAATAGCTGGTAGACAAATGACGTGTACAATTTGAAATGCTTATTTTAATCAGATGAGAATAATGAAAAAAAATAAAAAAGAAATGCTTATTTTAAAATCACTATTGCTTTGATTTTAGTCCCAAGATTTATTTTGAAATGACAGATTTAACAAGGCAGCAGTTTGTCTCTCAGAGGCAGGGGACATAGGTTAAAGGTTAAGAATTTCTTGCTTGCCAGCAAGTGGCTGCTTCACTGGGTGAGCTGTACAGAGCTGTGACCTTTGAGGGCACAATGGAGGGGAGTAACCTGCCTTTCCCCTTGCCATACTGGGGTCCCCCTATCAAACTGAAGCCTACGGTGGTTGGCAGTGGGCACCTGAGCAGCTTGGGGACCAGCAATCATACCCACATTGTGTATCCTAGATTCTGAGACGAGAGGGTTGGGGGGTGTGTGTGAGAGGGCTGTCACAGCATCTGGCTGTGCTTACTTGCCCAGATGGGAAGGGTGAGTGTGTGTCCCAGGTCAGAAGTGAAGGGAATGGGAGAGGGAACTGTTCATTGGATGCTGACCTGCAGTATGGTTCCGTTCTCACAGGAGTTCTTTGAAATGGGACAGATGGGGAAGCTGTGGAACTTGAGCGCTCAGGCTTTTCCACCACACCATTGCCTGTTGTTTAGGAGAGCAGGTCTCAAGTCCCCTCTCCTCACACCCCCTGACTTGAGGGACTGAGCCACTCCTCTCAGCCTCCCTCTTCCTGGATTGAAGTTATCTGAATTCATAGCAGCAGTCCTGCATCCTGTTGGTCACTTCTCTGGATCCACTCCAGCTCTATGATGAATCAGAGGGGCAGCAGCTCGCCCTGTCCTGGCTGTGATAACCATCAGCCATTCCTGAAGCTTCCCAGGTGGCTCCAGCCGCTGTCCAAGAAGGAGATGGGGGAGGAGGCCCAGGTTGCAGGGGGTGCTGGAAGGCAGGAGGAGGAGGGATGGGAGAAGAGAGATCCAGCAAGCAAATCCTGGTGTCACCTAAACCCGATGAGACCAGGAGCCTGGAAAGCCATCCTCTACATGCCCAATATACACTTCCCTCACTCTTAAGGAAATAGCCAGTGTACTGGACAGTGACTGCCATCAACATCCCTTATAGCCCTTCCCAGTCCATACAGCACTTCCGCATACAGTGTTTCACTTGGGCCTCCAGCAACCATAATGGTGGAGGTGTGGAGTCAGGAAGGCTGTGTAGAATGGAGGCTTCAGAATTAGAACTGGGTCCAGTCCTGGCCCTGCGGTATCTTCATCTCTGTTTTACAGATGAGGTTTAGAGGTTTATGAACTTGCTTCAGATTCTTCAGGCTGCCAGCAGTGGAGCTAGAATGAGACCAGGTCTTCTGATGCCTAGAAAGAGGCTTCACCAGGAGAGAAGGGAGAAGCAAGCATCTATAGGGCTCTGGTTAGGTGCTGGTTAAGTCCTGCTTTGGAATCTGCTTGTTTTCTGTGTCTTTACGATCTGTTTGTTTTCCTTCAATTTCCTAGTAAAAGATGTTTTTGAAAAATACCTCCCTGTTTGGCTGAACTGAAGGGGAAAAGGACTCATCAACTTGTCTATACCCTGGTCCAAGCAAGATGCTCCAGAGCCAGGTGTGGGAGCAACCCAAAAAGGGTTTAGACTGGATTGTCAGCCCCTTCCTGCTGCAGGCAGGCACCTGATGGCCAATCTGGCAGGCCTGGAGCTGGGCCTAAAGTTCTGCCGTGCCAACCAGGGAAAGGGGTGGGGGAGGGCTGCTGTTTCCAGCTATGGCTTTGTCAGCTCTAGCAATGTGACTCCAGGCTTCCTCATCCCCTGTCTTAAAGAGAAAGCTGTAGAGTGATGTGTAATTCTCCAGCAGAGTAATAGGTTCAGCTTAGCCCAGCTTGAGACAGATTTCATGTTCCTCTGTGGGGAGGGGTAGGCTCAAGGCTCTGAGGCTTTCTGACCGGAAAGCAGCAAGGGTAGGTCTACGCCAGTAGTGAAGTGAGGGGAATGGAGGGTCTGCGGGGCTGAGGAGGGGCTCTGGTGACACATTCATTCCGTTGTGACCAGGAGGCTGAAGCCTTAGGTTCCAACCTTGGGCAAGTCTTCCCTTCTGCAGGCCTCAGTCTCACCTATAAAATAGCGATGAAGCCTACACCTGCCTCTTGGCTGGTTTATCTGACAGGAAGTGCTTGTGTTCACTTGCTTGCCTATGACCACGACATGGGATAATGCTAGTAAACTGCTTTAGTGCGGCTTTACCCACAGTCGGGGAGTTGCTCAGTAGATGGTGTGGTGTTGAGTATTGATAATTAGTGGTGTCCTGAGGGGACACTGCTCTCTCAGGGAGGCCATGTCTGTTGCTTTCTTAAGTAGAAGCTTCAGGAAAGCAACCATTTCTGATGTCTCTACAAAGTCCATTTTTGACCCTTATATCTGGCAGGAGGCCTGTGAGGACTTATGAGAAAAAGGGAGTACTTGGGTAGGTGAGGAACCAAATTGACTGTGGAGGCTTTGGCTCAAAAGGGGAATCAGGACTCAGGGCTGATGAAGGTGGAGTTGGTCTGGAGTCAAGAAGTGGGGCTAGGCTGGCTATGGTGGCTCACGCCTATAATCCCAGCACTTTGGGAAGCTGAGGCAGGTGGATTACTTGAGGTCAGGAGTTTGAGACCAGCCTGACCAACATGGTGAAACCCTATCTCTACTAAAAATACAAAAATTAGCTGGGTGTGGTAGCAGGCACCTGGAATCCCAGCCACTTGGGAGGGTGAAGCAGGAGAATTGCTTGAACCCATAAGGCAGAGGTTGCAGTGAGCCGAGATTATGCCACTGCACTCTATCCTGGGTGACAGAGTGAGACTCTGCCTCAAAAATAAAAAGAAGCGGGGCTACATGAGAAGGGCCATGCCTGGGGTCTGGGTTCTCCCAGTTGCTGCCCAGGTGAGCTACTTAAGCCCAGAGGAGCCACTGCCTGGTCCTGGACCAGTCTGGCAAAGCCTGTCCTGGGTCCTTCCCACTGGCTTTTGCACCATCTTCCCCAGTGATCAGTCTCTGGGCCTCAGTTCCTTCACCTGGGTCCCCCTTTCCCTTCTTTGTTTTGAGGGTTCTACCTTAGCCTTTCCAAGTCTTGGGGTGCTGGTGGGGCTAGAGACTGGCGCTGCTCCAAGGTCATACACACAATATGTTCTCTGGCTTGACTCTGCTCCTTGAGGGCAGGGGTCAGGTCTGAGTTTCTTCTGGCCTTCCTTGTTCAACACTGAGCCTGTAATCCTCGGGCCCTGACCAGAGGGCCCAACCCCTGCTGGTCTCAGTTGTTGGGCTGGCCAAGGTGGCACAAGCTTGCATGGGGCCTTCCTCCTCACAGGTGGCATGAGGAGGTAGGGTGTGTGCTGAATTGGAATACGTGGCTCCTTGTGTCCAGCTTCCTCTTTCCGACTGGCCCAAGGCTTGGGAACAGTGGCTGCCTTTCTGGGGCAGCCAGGGCACCTGGCCAGAGTGTGCTCTGTCGGGCACTGTCAGCTCTTCAGCAGGCCTCGATCCTCCTCTTAACCTAGAGAAGGCCCTGGGTTATTGGTGTTGTTCTTGGCGGACCACCGGGCCCCTCAGCAAACAGGGAGGCGAGTGTGCACCCGGTCTGGGCCTGTTTGTGTTGGCCCCACCGGGCGGGGGATTAGCTCAGCTGGGCTGCTAATTGCCTCCGAAGTGCCGGCTGGGATGCTGACAAGGGCTGGGCCTCCAGTCACCTCCTCCCCCAGTGGGCACTGTGCCAGGCTTGGGGGCCTGGCCCAGAAGGGCCCCTTCTCTCCCCTGTCAGCGCCTGCTTGGCCTAGACCCTTGAGATGTGGGCAGGGGGTCACCAGGACTGGCGGCTCATAAAGGAATGGGGGGAGATGCTTATGAAGTCATCGACTGGGCCAGGCCAGGCTGTGTTCCACACACCCCTCCCCCACGTGCCTTAGACTGCACCTCCCCAGCTCCCCTTCTGAATCTCATGCTTTTCTCCTGAAGCTCAGCACTTTCTGTTACTAGGAAGCTGCTGGGCTCCTTTGCCCAGATGCCCTCACCTCAGTCACTGCTCTGAGCTCCCGCGGCATCTTCTCTCTTCTTGTCTTTCTCCCTGTCTTCCTCATATCTGTCCTCCCACGCTGCCTTTTCCTCACTCTGGGTCTAGCCTTTCTTAGCCTCCTGCAGTTGTCTAGTTCCTAGAATTCCTTTCTGCCCTGTTTTCCTGTGTTCTCTGGCCTTTGATTGGCCTCTGCCACTCCCCAGACTTCCCATGGCCGGTTGTTCTCGGTAAGAGGCTGAGAAGGTGGTCTACTTTTATCACTGCATTTTCATAACTCTCCCAGAGACCTTCAGGCCCAAGCTCTGAGGGCAGCTACAAGGATGGAGCCTGGACACAGGCTCTCTGCAAGCCGACCCAGCCCGGGAGCCTGAAAACCTTCCTTCCGTCCCCCCAGGCAGAGTGCTTGGGGCCCACTACACCCTTCTCCGCAGCTCTGGCACTCCGACTTGGCCCTGCTCTCTGGCCTTGCCCTGCTTTTCCCAGACATTGGGACCTCAGTCAGCCCTTCCAGCTGGTGCCTAGGGACAGCTTTGCCATAACCTTGTTGGCTGCTGCCTGGGTATCTTGGCCGCTGGGGTTCTCTGCTTTCCTACCTGGGGTTGTCTACTTTGGGTAGACATCTGCCTGCTTCTGAGCCCTGAGTAGGGCCAAAGTCTTGGGGCACCTGCCTCAGCCCCCAGCCTGTTCCATGTGAATTAGAGGGATTGAGCCACTCCTCGTTTCAACTACCCTTCTGCTCCTTTCATCTTATAATGACCTTAACTGCCTCTAGGTTCCTGAAAAGAGAATAGTAATATTTCCAGTGAGAGTTGTCTGGGAGGGTAGACACAAGGAGAAGAGGGAGAATCAGAGAAGATGCTGAGGGAGCTCAGGGCAGCAACCGAGGTGAGGGCATTTCGGCAAAGGATCCAGCAGCTTCCTAGAAGAGTTGTTGAGCTTTACAGATGTTCTCGTATTTAACACCCCCAAGAAATAGATTCTATTAATATTTAGCCCCACTGAAGTGTGTATGTAAGGGAGTGGGGGCAGGCCCGTTGTACAGATGAAGAAATGAGTCTGGGAGAGGACAATAAATTGTCCAAGGTTTTATCTAGTGAGGAAGTGGCAGCACTGGGATTCAAACCAGGTCTATCTGATTTCAAAGCCTGGGACGTTTTCACAGTGCTAGAAAAATGGTTCAGCACAGTCACCTTGACTTTTTTGTTTAATTTTGTTTTGAGACAGGGTCTTGCTCTGTCGCCTAGGCTGGAGCTGCAGTCTCAGCTCACTGCAACTTCTGTCTCCCCGGCTAAAGTGATCCCCGCTCCTCAGCCTCCTGAGTAGATGAAACTACAGGTGTGTGCCACTGTGCTGGGTTAATTTTTGAATTTTTTGTAGAGGTGGAGTTTCACCATGTTGCTAACCTTATTTGCTTTTCTGGTATCCTCTATCCCCGCTCTGCCTTTTTGAAGATGAGGTGTCCTTTTCTGTCCACCTGTACTCTAGGACCTCCCTTTGTCTATTATGCCTCTGCCCCCGATTCTTCACAAATTCATATGTACCCCTGCTGTCCTGAAAGCACTTTCCTTTAGCCCTTCACCCCGCTAAACTTTTGGAAAGCTGAACATGCAGCAGCCTATCCATTCCCCGCTGGTGTGAATTTGCTGCAGCGGGGGTCGGGACGGGCCACAGCCTGCCTTGGTAAGAATGAGGACTTCACTCAGAACGGAGGTTCCTGAGAAGCCACCTGGATCTCCCTGTCAGCAGTGAGTTCCTTGGCTGTGGCTTTAGACTTGAGTTATATGAAGTTTTCCGCCCAGACTCCTTATTCTAACTGGGTTCTAATCCTGGCGTTTACGCCTAAGACACAGGCCTTGGATTCCCACGTTGCAGGACAGAAACTAAATCCTTTTCCATCGTCCCCTACCTCCCATGTCAGTACCCAGTTTACCAGGCTCTCTGCTCCACATCAACACTCCTGAAAGATCTGACCAGGCCATTGTTTAAGTAGCTGGTCATGTCGCAGTGAAATGCACATGAAGAAGCCTTTGTGTGTTAAAAGGGAAGTTTCAGAAGGCATGCAGGTGGGTCTTTGTGGCCCTCGAACCACCTATTAACAAGGCAAAGGGGCCCCTATATAAAGAATTTGCTACTATTTATCTGCTATTCTCATGTTCTTCTCCAAGTCTCTTCTCCCTATTCTATAAAAAAAAGTCACTGTCACAATTGCAAGATAAAGAAATAATCATTTTATCATGCATCAGACTATGTCATGAGGACATCACAATGGCAAAGAGCCTAGTATAAAAACTGGAGGATGGGGTGGGGCAGCAGAATGGGTTAGCAGCATCCAGAGCTGGGGTTGATCCAGCCCTAGGCCTAAGGACATCACCTTTGCCTTGGGATGAGAGGAGAGTGGTTTGGGCAGGATGTGGACCCTCTGGCCAATTTCCTGGCCGTGGTGGGCCAAGAGGGGGTGGGCTATGTAAGGGTTCTGCCAGTTCCCCTGGGACTGTTTAGAGCTGGGTATGTCCAAAGAAGCTCCTTTTCCTGTGGCTGTGGATTCCTTTGACCTCTGCAGCACTGGTGGTGGTCTGCTTGGGCAGTGGTTCCTAGAATCTGATCTGATTAACCTGGGTTGCAACCTTCAGAACCCAGGAGGATCTGCTTTAGGAGCTCCCTGGCAGGTGAAAAGGGCAGTTCCCATCATATCAGCATCCAGCCTGGACCTACTGTTCCTTGGATGGGGAGAGTGGCTCAGCTCTTGTCTCTGGGAGGGGAGGGGTCCTGACTTCCCTTTTTCTGGGTCTGGCCTCTGCTAGTGAGGGATAGTATTTTTTCTGGGCTTAGTGGACAACTCAACAGCTAGCCAGAGGAGCAGTGGACCCAGCTGTGGTGACAGTTGGCCCAGCTTTTCATCCACATCAGAGCTGGCCTGCCCCAAGATTATCCCCACATTTGAATGTGGCTCCACACCTCACTTGGTTTTGGCTTCCTCCTTGTATGGACATTGAGCAGAGATCTTGGCTGGGGGCCAAAGCTGTTGACCCTGTCTTCGTGAGGGAGCCAACACTAGGAGGCACAAACCACAATGCCTGGAGAAAAGTTTCTGCAGGCCGGAGCCCATATTCCGAATCTCAGGTATTGAATTCAGCCACTGAACACAGGAGCCAAGAGCTTGGAGTCTGGGAACCCCAAATAGGATCACAGAGCACAAGATTTCAGACCTGAAACTTAGAGCCCCAGTATGGGGACAGTCTGGAAACTGGGCTGACAGCAAGTTTCTCTGCTGATTGGGAGCCCATCTGAGAAGCAGCTGGGTCAGGGGCAAGGTCTTGCTCCTTGCATGTCCTGCTCACAAGCCTGGGCTGGGCTCCTGATGGTTTGGCAGTTGCACAGGGTCAGGCCCGGGTTGCTGGTGCTGTTTCTTGGGAAATCTTGCAGTACCCATGGTACCTGGGACCCCAGGGACCCGGAGGTGCTGGGGATGGTTACACTGCTGAGACCTCACTGTCAGCCTTCCAGCAGTTCATTTCTTCTCTCAGAGCCTGTCCTGCCCTCAGGAACTATGTGGGCTCCAGCTCAGCTTGTGGTCTCTGGCTCCTGCTACTTCCCTGCCCCTTTTCCTCTAGCCAGAACCCCCTGCCCCAGGCTCAGACCCAAGAAGACCTGCAGTTTCTCTGCCTTCGTGTATAAGAACCAAGGAGGAGCCTTGGCTGGAGGACTCTCCTGGCTCTGCCTCTCCATCCAGCTTGCTGTGAGGTCTGGTGAGCATTGCCCTCTCTGCTGTCAGATGGGCACTAGCATTCCTGTTTTGTCTGCTTCCCAGGACTGTTGTGGCCATCAAGTGAGGTGGCCTGTATAGGGCCTAGAACACATAGTATTTGCTCAATAAATTGTGTTGAGTAAGATAATGGGAGAAGACTTTACTGCACAACCCTTTCTTTCCTCTCTCTCTCTCTCGTGTGTGTGTGTGTGTGTGTGTGTGTGTATGGTTTCCATTTTCAGTTTCATGGAGGAACAGCACTGTGATAGGTGACTCAGGGGCATACTACAGAGGCACAGCCAGGATCCCTGGTCCAAGATGGCAGCCTATATGCCTGCCTAGGTGGGTCTGGGGAGTGGTGAAGTTTCCCCCTCCTAGGGGGCACGCTGGGGCAGGCTGGACTCTAGGGTGGGACTTCAGCCTTCTCTTGCCCTCACCTCCCTCTTCTTGCCTGGAACGGCTCACAGAGATAGAACCGCTAGCTGCCCATGTGAGGGTGGAAGTGAACGTGGTGCGCTTGACCTGGTATCTGCTTGTTCCCTTTCTCAGGGCATTTGAGAGACATGGTTTCTAGGCCTAAGCTGTCAGGAGTCCGTATGTGTATGTGTGCTGGAGAGTTGAGAGTTCTTTTTTCCAGAGGGTGTGACTTCCATCAAGACGGTACCTATTTTCCCCGCCATAAGGTCCCCTCTTCCCTGATGACACGGTCAGTAGCTATGTGGTGGTAATACTCCTTGTTACTCCACCTTAAGTCTGCAAGTAGAAAAATGGACACAGATAACAACTGAGTGGTCAGTGGCAGCCACATGCGGGCAGCCAGAGGCACGAGCAAGGTCCCTTTGGTCAGTGGCAGCCACAAAGGCCCAGGCTTTGGGGAGGCCCTGGTTGGTGCCCTTGGGGTCGCCTGCCTGGTTTCGGCAATAAATAACATGAAGACCCAAATACCAAACCAAAACAAAAAATACAACCAGTATCTCTTGGGGTAGGTGGTGGGAGACTGTTTAAATTACGGGCCTTCCCTGGGCCACTAGGTGGTTGCTGGCGCAGGGCTAGGCAGGCGGTCATCGGCACGTGTGCAGCTCCACAAGCCGCTGGCACTGCCGGCACTTGACGAAGCAGCACCAGTGGAATTTGCAGCTGCAGCGTTCAGCCAGCTCCACCTGCACCGTGTGGAAGCCGCGGCCGCAGCACAGCAGCTCACAGCCGTCAATGGCCTTGGATGTCTTGTTGCACGTGCGGCCTCTCGTGCCCAGCACGCCACTGCGCATGTCCTGCTCGCAGAAGTCAGGGCTGGGCTCCAAGTACACCAGGTCCTCATCTGTGTGTGGCTTGAACTGTGCGTTGCGTGGCACCAGCGCCCTGGAGGAGCCCACGCGGCGTGGCTCCACCTCAGTGGCGCCATCAAACTTCTCCTTCAGTGCATGACCCACCTGGCGGAAGGGCGGCACGGCTCGCCAGCATGTCTTCACCTCACAGGAGCCTGACACCCCGTGGCACTTGCACTCCACCCGCATGTGTGTCAGGATGGCCTGTGGGAGAGGGTAGGGGAGAGGGGCTATCAGGAGATGGCAGGGGAGGGGCCCTGGAGGCTGACAGTGGAGAGTCGGGGTCCCTGGGGCTGACGCTGCAGTCAGATTTGCTGTCGTGCTTCCTTTTACGAATTCTGTGGGACTAGGCTACTAAGCAGTGTTGGGACAGGTGAATGAGGTACTGTCCCTGTACTTGGGACACTGGGAATTGATGAAAGAGAAGCACTAAGGGTGGGGAGACACTTCAACAGTGAGTGACAGGTTCTGGGTGGGGAGAGCACTGCCGCATTTGCCCTCCACAGGAACCTTGGGGAGCAGGCATTGGTAGGCAGGTGGCGTTGCAGTTAGGTACACAATCTTGGTGGTGATGGAGAGAAAGGTTCACGTCCTAGCTCTGCTGCTTCTTTGGGGAGTGAGTGTGTGTGAGAGACAAGGATGGACATACATGTGCATATGTGTGTGGAGGGGGCACATGCATGGAGGGGGCCACTTACCCTGTTCTGTAACACCTGCCCACCTGTCTGTGCCCTCACCTGGCCTGTCCTGAACCCCACTGGCCTATAGAAGGTGCCAGGTGCTGCCAAGAGCCCGCAGAAGTGTTTTCTGAGTGGCCGTGTGGGTGGGAGAGGGTGTCGGGCCCTGCCTGCGCTATCCCTGCCCCACTGCTGGTGGGGGTAGTGCCACACTACCTTCCTGCCGGCCTCATTGTTGTGGAGGTTCATGAGGGCTCTGCTGGATGAGGCCCCCTTGCTTCTCTCCCGCACATCCACAAACGACTGTGAGAAGGCCACACCGTAGGCGATGTTGTCAGAGCATCCTGACCACTGGAAGCCTGGGGTGTGGTGGGCACAGAGAGGGCTGGGGTGAGTGAGGGCCAAGGCCAAAACCCCCGCCCTCCCACTCTGACCACCTCCTGTACCTACCCTCTGGGCTGACCCCGTGTACTGTCCGGTCACAGCCGCACTTCTCCAGCTCCCCACTGCTGCACGCCCGCGTCACTGCAAAGGCCACACCTGCCGAAGAGATGGCGTACACGAAGGCCGCCTCCCGAGTGCCTGTGGGAGGCAGAGGGAGGGCAGAGCTGGGTCCCAGGCTCCTCCCTGCACCCTCCTTTGTAGAAGGGGAGGGGCACATGGGGCCTCCTGCATGCTGGAGGCCAAGAGGGAGCAAGACAGGCAGAAATTGTGTGCTAGGCACCCCACGGCGCTGGTTCTTATTGCACCAATAGCTGGATCTGCTGTCTTCACCAGGCAAGGCTTAGGGCTCTGCACACGTGAGGATCCTGTCATCCTCACAACCACCCCAGGAGGCAAGTACTATTGCCATCTCCATTTAAACAGAGAGGCTTGTTGGCTTTTCCGGGGCCACTGAACCATCAGACAGTCTGGCTTCAGAGCCTGTGTTCCCAGCTCCTGTGGGAAGCTGTTCTTACTCCCTCCCCAGAAGGTTTGTGAAGGTTTATGGAAGACCAGACAGGCTGGGAGAGGTGAACTGGCTTGCCAAGGCTGCAGGTAGGAAGAAGGACTGGACTGTAATACACAGGTCTGGCTTCCTTTCCCCAGCTGGCCCCACTGGGCTCTGAGGAGTCACCCCACCTTATGATCCTGCCCCTTCCTCAGACTGGGCCTGTTTCTGAAAACGTCTTGCTTTCTTAGAGTAAACCGTAATAACAGTAGCTTCTACGTAATCCCTGACCCCTACTGTGGCTAATTAGGAGCCACCTATTATGCATAAGCCCTCCACCACTGGGGTTTCATTTTATCCCATTTTATAGATGGAGAAATGGAGGATCAGCGGGGGAAGGGATTTGGTCCCAGTCACCCAGCCAGAGTACTACGGAACCAAGACTCAAGCACGCGTCTGTCTGCCTCTGCCCCATGACTTCTCAGTGATTCTATTTTGGTGCCGGCCCTCGTCCGCTGCCTGAATGGATGTTTTTATCCTCCTAAGAACTGTGCCTCGGGGGTGTAGCTGTTGTGGACTCTCTTTCTGGGGGTGGGGACAGTGTGTGAGCTGGAGTATGTGTGGCTGGCTGGGTGTGTGACCAGACAGCAGGCCATGCTCCCCTCCTGGACCCTGTGAGGAAGGCCTCTGTGTGCTGTGACTGTCCTTCTGTCTCTTGCCGGAGTGTCTGTGTCCGCAGGAGCGGAGGGGGCAGGCTTTGGCCTCATGGTTGGCAATTACCTCTGTGATACCCAGGCCTGTGCTCTTGGCTGCCCCAGGGAGCAGTCACCATGGTCAGATGGAAACAATCACCTTCTCTGTGCCCGTCTGTGGACAGAGGCAGTAGAGGCCGAGCACTGGGGTGGGAGGCAGCTCAGTCCCCGACCACTCAGGACGCCCTGTTCTTGGTTCAGCCTTGAGCTGGCGATAGTGCCCACCACGCACTTTCCACTGCCCGCTCTCCGCCCTGGCTTGGCCATTTTGGGCCAGCGATGGGGGGCTTGGCTGGAGCAATGGAGCCTCGACGGCCTGAAACAGAGTCTTCTCCAAGGTAATCGAGGTTAATAGCAGGATCATGTTGGTTGGTTTTATGCTGTGGCCGCCCAAAGAGAGACAACTTCAGTTTCTGGTATTTCTGGTATTTCCAGGCCTGAACCAGCACAAATCTTTGCCCCAAAGACCAAGGGGGAAGGGAAATCAAAGGAGACGGGGCTGGCTGATGAGACTGGCGGGTAGCCTCAGCCTGGCCTCACGTGGTTCTTCCTCTCTGCTGGTCTTGGCTCCCAGGCCGCCCCGGCCCAACCCCCGCTCCAGGCTGATCTCCCCTGTGTACTGGTGGTCCCTGGGGTGCAGGGCCCCCAGAGAGGTTGCCCAGAGAGACCTCTGCCTCATTCCCCAAACCAACATTCATCCACTGAGACTCCAGGTTCCTTTTGCCCTGGCCTCGGGAACAAGAACACTGCAGTTTTCTCAGCTTGGGAGTGGGCCTGACGGAAGAGATTCTGGAAGGAAGATAATAATGAGCTAAAGCTTACAGGCAGCTTACCATGTGCTGGGCCCTGTCTAAGCACTTCACATATGTTATATACTTGTCCTAACAACCCTATGAAGTAGATACTTTCATCTTTCTTTGACAGATGAGAAAACTGAGGCACTGAGTGGTGAAGCAACTTGTCCAACACCACCCAGCCAGGAAGTGGTGGAGCTAGAATTTGAACCCAGGCAGCCAGACTCCAGAGCTTTCAAACTTGACATTATTCTGCCTCCTGGAGCCCCTGAGCACCTGGGAATACACATGCAGTTAATTGCACATCCCACATATGGAGCCAAGAAGGGCTTCCTTAGGTTCCCCCCCAGCACCAAACTTCACATGCTGTAGGCCAAGCCCAATTCCTTCTGTGGGTTCTTTACTGGGGGATGGTGAGCAGTTGGCCTCTGGGCTCAGCACAGGAAGCCCCAGAAAGCCTGGAAGATGTGGGCAAGCATCTGTGCCCCTAAAGCTGACGGTGGCTCCTCCAGCCTTCTCCGCCTAGTCCTGGCTTCCAGCCCTTGGACTCCAGTGTGGTGGCCCTTCCCAGCTCCTCACCTCTGCCCAGGTGCCCAGGCTGAAGCCCTGCTTGCTCAAGGATGATCTGGCAGAGCACTCTCCCAGGGGCCACTCAGACACAGAGAAAGACCTATGGTCCACCTGGGCAGGCAGCAGATCCTGTGCCCTGGCCAGGGGCTTTCCAAGGAAGGAAGGCAATCCTCACCTTGTCCTTTCCTGGGCCAGGGTAAGGCAGAACTCTCTATGGTGTTCTTCCTTTTTCATACGGCCATTTGCCCCTTCCCATACCCAGCTCCTTTCTTCCTGCTGTTTCTTCTTCCCAGAGCACCCCTGGCCCCTGACATCACAGGTCTGAATACGTGTGTGTCCTCTGGGTCCAGCCTCAATGCCACCTTTTCCAAGGTGCTAAGGCTGCATGGGGCTGGGAATTCAGTTATCCTGTAGATCCAGTAACAGCCACTCTTTCTGAGGGCCTGCTATGTGCTGCCTAAGGCTCATGACAGTCTTAGCAATCAGTGCTCTACAGCTCTCCTCTATAGAAGAAAAGCCGAGGCTTGGTGGCTTGCCCTCGGTCCCTCAGGCAGTAAATGGCCAAGTAGGGACTGGAACTAAGGCCTGTCAGACTCAGCCTGTGCTCTTCAGAGCATATCACTTATGAAGTCTTTCCCAGATACAGGAGAAGGAAGGATATTTGAGTGGTTTGGAGTGTTTGGGGAACTGGCTAAGGCTGAGTTGGACTGGCAATGAAGCCATAGGCTTGCTGATCCCCTGGGTGCCAGGGCAGGTATCTTGATGGAGGTGAGGCCCAGCTGGAGTCTTGGGGAGGTGGGGCAGGACAGGCACTGTTTCCCAGGATAACCTTATCCCCCATTCTCCAACCTCCATCCCTGCCCAGTCTACCTTTCCAGTTCCCTTTACTCTCTTAGATGTGCAAAACCCCACCTTTTCTTGAAACCACCTCTAGGAAGCTTTTTTGGATTTAAGAGACAATATAGGATAAGGGAAAGAGCAAAGGTTTCAGAGGCAAAATTGTATTGGATTCTCACTAGCAGTGTGACCTTTCTTTCTGAGCCTTCCTGAGTTGAGTGTTCTCACCTCTAAGACGGCATAATGCCACCGCAGCAGGCCAGACCTCGCACCTCTCTCTCCCTGCCCCAGCGTCAGAATCAGGATGTCACCAGCTTTATCTTCTAATTGTCTTGTGTGTGTCTGGCCACTGGAGCCTCAAGGCATTCCCAGTCTGGGAGTGTCTCTGGGGTGCCCTCTCCCCAGATCTTCTGTAACTTATGGCATCAAAAGGCTGGCCACAGAGGTGACGCAGGAGAAAAAAATATTCAACCCATTATTGGGTCCAGTGTGATGCTAATATTGAGGACAAAGTTGACAGCGCAGGTGTTGGAGGCACGCCCAGGACGACAGAGCATTTACTTCTTAGGTCTATGTGGTGCCGTAGTCAGGAAGGTGTCCTAGATGGTTTAGACATGGGGAATGGACACACAGGCCTGGGTTTGGACCCTCACTTTGCTATGGCCAGGGCACCACATGGCCTCCCAGCCACAGGAGTCGGAGCCTGAAGGGGCCTCAGAATTCATCACATCCCTCATCTCAGGATAGGGACTTGCTCAAGGTCACAGAATGAGACATGGTAGACGCAGAGGAGGCCCAGTGCTGTCTATAGATGGAGGAGAGCAGGAGAAGGAGTTTTTTATTGCTTTTTCTACCTCTCCCAACCTGCCCAGGCCAGCCCACCAGGAGGTCCCCGCACACCTTTGCCAGGCCCTGTGGCCTCCCTCCCACCCTCACACCCTTTGGTTCATTGGATATTTATTGGTTTATTTGATATTTATCAGTTCATTCAGTATTTAATGATTCATTGAATATCAGTTGCCTTTTATGTGCAGGGCCTGCTCATTTAATATTTTAATAGGCCTTGGGATTAAGAAGTGACTAAAACACAGAGGCCATCCCACATCTAGCCCTGAATACCTGCTCAGCCAAGAACCACTGATCCCCGCACTCCCAGCCATGCCAGATGCCATCTTTACCAATTTTTTGGTAGATTTTCAGCCTAGAACACACAGTTTTGCCCCAAATTACACACCTGCCTCACCGTTCATTATTAGTTCACTGTCCTTCTTCCCTCCAGGCCAGGAGCAGGGGAGGCTGAGACCTGGCACAGTGCTGGCAGTGGGACCCCCCAGCCCTGAGTCCTGAGGGGGTCAGTTAGCCCTTCCTAATCTCCCTGATCCTCACGGGAATCCTAGGAGGCTGGTCCTGGGGTTGTCAAGGAGGACACTGAGACTTAGAGAGGGTACAGACCTTGCTCAGAATCTCCCAGCCTAGAGTTGGCAGGCCCAGGGCTGGGGGTGTTCCCACCCTCTGCTTGCCGAGTCTCCTTTCTCAGCTGTGATGTGGGAGAACAGGACTATAAACTCAGTGTCACGAGGGTGACCTGACGCAATAGCACACGACAGGCCCTCAACAAACGGGGGCTCCTTCTCTCCTCTCAGACCCCATGGGGGCTGGTCTGGTCTGTTAGCTCTGTCTTCCACATCTGATGCCACCACCCAGCTAGGCCGCTCATGTATGCAGGCTCCAGCCATGTCCCTTGTCCTGAGAGCGGGGCATGTGAGCGAGGCCCACTTACACTGGCTGCTGCAGGCGACAGCAGCTGGTGACGGGAGGCGCCCTTCTTGGGTGAGGGTCTACACACAGTGCTTGCCATGCATTAAGTCACTGTATCTTCGTGACAGCCTCGTGAGGTGGGCCTGTGTGTGGTCTTGGTGCCAGGCAAGGACACTGATGCTCAGGGGAGTACAGTCACTTGTCCGCGGTCATGCTTGCACGCCCTTCCTCCATCTGCCTCACCAGCCAATCCCTGCACCTTCTGAGAGCAGGGCTTCCTCTCGGACCTCAGGAGGGACAAGCCCCTTTTCCTCTTAGTCAGTGGAGACAAATTAAGAAGTTTCTAAGAGGAGTTTTACTAGGTAAGAAAACAAAAAATGCAAAAGGGAGGAGTTTGATGAGTGAGCGGAGCTCAGCCTCTTCCTCCAAGTGCGACTGGCACCTACCGGGTGTGACTGGCCTAGTCTCGGCACCTTGACATGTCCCTCTCCAAAGGGGATTGGACGTTTGACTCCATCACTCAGATTTTAGTCCAGAGCAGGTGACACCCAGCCCTAGTAGGAATATTAACGTCCCTCAGAACTTGCTGAGGCCATGCTGAGTGCCCCCTTGGTTCCTCCCCCAAAGGTAAGGAGAGTTTTTCGCTGGGTCCTGAGTACCCATGATGGCTTCAGCCCAGCATTGCCCCAGGCTTCCCCCTTCCTTGCCCCTTTGAGTCCTCGACCCTGACCTGCTTTCTGTCATTAGATGGCATCCACTGTCTCCTTCATGCCAGGCTTTGCCACATGCGGAGAAACAGGTCAATGAGAAACAGGTCAACGAGGCTTTCGAAGGGCTCAAGTCCTAGTGATAGGGGAATGGAGCTGGGTGAGGAGATGCACATTTCAATCTAAAAGGTGTGCTAGAAGCAGTGTGAACACAAGTGGTTTAGACAAAAATGTGTGTATATCTCTATAAATAGAGAATAACAAAGCAAATGGGTGAAAATGTAAGCTGTTGGTGAATTGAGTGAAGAGGATATAGGAATTCCTTGTACTACTTTTACAACTCTTCTGTAAGTTTGAAATTATGATTTCAAAAATTATGATTTAAAAAAATCGCACAGCAAGAACAAAGAGCTTTGGAACCCAGAAGGAAGAGCTGAGAAGGTGTCGTGGAGGAGGGAACTGCTGAGCCCTCAGGAAGGGGCTTGGGTGTTTGGGGTAGACAATGTTGCATGTAGAAAGGGAGGTGGGGAGAGGGTGACAGCCTGCCATAGGAAATCTGCCAGTCTATCCACCGATCTGTCCAAGACACACCTACTGTGTGCAAGGACTTCCCAGGCTCAGGGGCTGCTATTTGAGGCTGGTTCTGGGGCCCCATCGACCAGGCAGCTCTGGGCCCCTGGAGGCAGCACTGCCATCCTGGGAAATCCTCCACTGCCAGGCTGCTCGCTGGGTCTCTGTTGCTTTTCCAGAGCAGCGATGTTCAGCAATGCCAAACGAGATCATGCCTTTTTGGCCCCTGCCAGCTCCTAGGAGAACGGCTTCCAAATTTCTATCACAGTTGGTTTCCAGCAACATCCAAATGGTTTGCCACAAGCCCAGCAGCCCCGGCCGTCCAGGACCACAGGTGCCAGGAGAACGGTTGGCCCAGGCAACCCCTTCCTGCTGCCTGAGCAAGTCAAAGGGCCCTGTCAATGGTTAGTGGCTCGGAAGTGTCAGTTTCATGCTCAGGAAGAAGAAAAAGGGGCCCGTGGTTTAGAGTACTTCTTCGAGAGTAGGGGCTTGGCCAGCGACCTCTGGAGGAGACTTCCAGCTCCACAGAATGTGCTCTACGCCCTGGCCCCACTGATTTTGGCTTCATGCTGTCTCACATGTCTGGTCTCAGCTGAGGGCCAACCTCCTCGGGGAAGCCTTCCCTGAGCGTCCCAGCCCCAGCCAGGGTGGAGTCCACACGGTGCTCCCATAGGCTCCCCTGGCCCCTTGATCACGGCGTTTCCTCATCGAGGGTAAGACCTCAGACCTTGGAGCAGGACTGCCTGGGGTTAAGTCACTGGCTCTGCCACTTTCTAGTTCTATGATCTCGGGCAAGCTACCTAACCTCCGTGTGCCTCTGTTTCCATGCATCCTTGTATCTCCAGCCTGGCCATGCTGGAGGTGCACAATAGGGTTGGTCAGATATACCAAGGAATGAGATGGTCCCAAGTGCTGGGGTGGGAAGAGCACTGGGGCGGGGGTTCAGAGCCTCAGGTCTGAGCCCTGACTGCTTCTCTTCCTTTGAGGAGCCTTGGGCAAGTCAGTCCTGTACCCTGCCCGAGCCTCAGTTTTTTCCTTCATCATCTGCTTACACTCCAGGAGGCCAGCACTCCTGGAAACACTGCATGCTTTTGAGTGCTGCACCAGCACAGAGCTGCCGCCTCTTCTGATGGCCCCCATCCCACATGTGCCTCCCGCCTGGATCATCCTCCTGTCCCTGGGCCCCCAATGCTCTGTGTCCTTTATGCCCTCATTTGGGCCCCATGCTGGTTTTGCTTCAGAACTGACCTATAATAGTCCTGTTGCTCATGAGCATCTCATCTCCTGCCTGGGACCACGCCCTGGCACCACAGGCTCCCCTGCAGCCCCGCACACCCTTCTCTCACCTTGCGTCACCACCTTGCCAAAGACGGGCAGGGATTCGAGTGTGGAGCAGTTCCAGCGCCGGTTCCGGAACTGGTACTGGCACTCCTCAATGGCCAGTTGGGCACCGCGGCGCACGGAGTCCATGACTTCCAGGTTCCGCTTGCACATCTGCACCTGCCTCTGGATCAGCCCCTTGAGTTTCTCACACGTCTCCTCCTCTGAGATGCTCCCCACGGACGACAGCTTAGCCAGGTACCTGGGGAGAGGGTGGCATGCGATGCAGAGCCCACCTCCTCATTTTTCCCGGCCCAGGGCCAGGCCCGCACTCCAGCCTGGGCCTCTGGAAACTGACTGGTCCCAGTGACTGGGCCTGGCTGCCGACTTCTCTCTGGATCCAGTTATAGCCCTCTTGCCCAGCTCTAGGGGCACCAAGGGAGTGGAGATGCTGTCTTCCCCTAAAGTCCTGTATCTCAAGTCAGGCAAAGCAGGCAGCAGCAGTGGGAGGGAAGCTGACTGAGCCCCTACGGGATCCCTCTCTGTTCTGGTGGCCCCGTGCCACCGTCTGTGCCAGGACCTTACCCCAGACCTGGCTGTGGGCTTCAACTGTTTCCTGCCGAGATGCCCTCTAGCTAGGAGGCTGGAGCCGGTGTCTCTTTCCCTGCCCGAGGCAGGAACCCCAGTGACCTTGGCCCACCTTCTGGCCACAACACCAAGATCTTCACTGCCGGCCACATCCTAGGACCACCAGATGGAGACCAGTGTCATTGCTGCAGCCCTTTGGAGGTGGGAGAATGAGGGCAGTGATGGGCTAGGGTCCAGTGGTAGTCAGGATATGGGTGGCGGTGGCGAGAGTGGGCTGTGGGGACGGTTCAAAGCCAAGTGCAACGTGCTCTCTCCTCTGCCCCTTGTCTCTATGCTGTGGAGATGGGGCAGCGATGCCTACTCCTCAGAGGGTTATTGCAAGGATCATGATCTTGATGAGAGGAGTTCTGTGAAGGTGCTCTGGGACCAGGCACAGGTGGGAGGAGGGGCTGTGAGTGTTTCGATTTCAGTGGAGGACAAGAGAGCACCACAGTTATAGGTCACCTCCTAAGTGCCGCGCAGCGTGGCTACACTTCGCCCTGTTGCATCCTCGCCCCAAATCTATGAGGTGATCATGATTATGCCCATTTCATTGATTCTATTTTTTTTTTGAGACAGAGTTTTGCTCTTGTTGCCCAGGCTGGAGTGCGATGGCATGATCTCAGCTCACTGCAACCTCCACCTCCTAGGTTCAAGTGATTCTCCTGCCTCAGCCTCCCAAGTAGCTGGGATTACAGATGTGTGCCACCACGCCCGGCTAATTTTGTGTTTTTAGTACAGATAGGGTTTCTCCACGTTTGTCAGGCTGGTCTTGAATTCCCAAACCTCAGGTGATCCACTCACCTCCGCCTCCCAAAGTGCTGGGATTACAGACATGAGCCGCCACGCCCGGTCCATTTTATGGATTCTAAAATGAAGGCCAAGGGGTGATAGGCCCAGGGTGACACAGATAGCAAGTGCCAGAACTGAGCTTCAAGCCCCTTCAAACTCATAGGTCTTTCTCCTGCCCATCCTCCTTGGTGGCATTCAAGGGGCCTGGAAAGGCCCTGACCCCTGTGATCTGGGCCAGAAGGTAAAGGGAGCAAGACATGAAAGTGCCATTGGGATGGGAGCTGGGGAAGGGCCCTGTGAGGGAGAAGCTGTACCCCTCATGAGGCAAGGGGAACTCACATTAACTGAGCACTTAAGTGTCAGGTCTTGTTCAGAGAGGTGGTGACTGGCTCAAGGTCACCCAGCTCTAAGGGCAGACCTGGATTAGAGCTTGGGTCTGGACAACCCAGAGGTTGTGCTCTAACCATTGCCCCTCAGCCTGCCCTACCCTTCGCCCCAGTGTCCCCAGCCAGGGCCAAGTGCTCATAGTAGGTGCAAAAGAGGCAGCTCACTAGAGAGGAGAGCCAAGTGGTGACTCTGGAAGGCCCCCTTTCCCATCTAGTGAGTGGGAGATGCATCTGATCACTTCCCAGGGCAAGGCTGCCTTCCAGGTTCTTGGAGGAGCAACAGAATGCAGAGAATCACACCTAAGGAATATTCTGGCCAGACCCCTCGTTTTACAGGTGGGCACACTGAGGCCCAGAGATGGAGAGGGGGGCCTTCCCATGCCTCCCAGTAGGAAGCTCCAGGCCTGGCCCTACCTTCAGCCTCAGCAATACAGAATGAAGGCTCTGGAAAAAGAGTGAGTGTCTTGAGCCAGGCCTCCCCCGGGGCTTGCTCAGCAAACTGAGTCTCCCAAGGGTTGGGGATTTTCTGGGGGTGGCAGTGAAGAAGCTGTTGCATCTTATCAAGGAAGCTGCACCAATGTCTTGTTTGAAGAAGGATAAAGGGAAGGTCATTGTTCTCTGGGCCTCGGTTTCCTCATCTGTAATAAGAGAAGGGACCACTGGTTCTGTCTGAGTCAAGGAACTGCTTTGCTATCTGGAGCAAGAGGGATCTGTGTGTCAGAGACGGCCTGACACTGGCCCAAGGCAACGAGGCAGGAAGTTGCCATTTGTTTGCTGAATGAGGGAATGAATGAATGGTGAGCAAATAGAAAAATATACAGAAAGACCTATTTATGGGAAGTTTTTCTGATGATAAGTATAGCTAACTTTTATGGAACTTAGGACTAGGCTTAGGACTTTACATTATTGCATTTAATCTTCTCAGAAAGCTAACCAACTCCCATTTGAAAGAGGAGTAACTGAGGCACAGACGAGTTAAGTAATTTGCCTCATGTGCAGGACCACATGGCCAGTGAGATTGAGCTGGACTTGAACCTGGCGTTTGCCTGGCTTCACAGCCTTGGGTAGAGACACTATTGGCTCACAGACTAGAATTGACACCAGGGCCAGAAGCTGCTGGGAGCTGGGTTTGTTCAACCCAAAGATGCTAGCCAGGGTGCAGTTGGGGGCCGTCTCCCCATCCCCGGAGGTTTGCAGGCAGCAGCTAAGTTTAATTGTCAGGTATGTGGATCGGACCAAGCAATGGTTCTTGCATCTGGCTGTGCATCAGAAACGTGTGCAGGGGTTGTAGAAAGTGGAGGTGCCTGGGCCCCAGCCCAGCAGGGGTTGGTGGGCATCTGAGGTTTTAAGATGCCTCGGTTGCAGCTGGGAGGCCAGGCGGGCACTGGTCTGGAGAGCAGTCTGGGTGGGTATGGGTGAGGTTTCCTTCTCAGCCATGGGGAGCTCTGACTCAGGGATGCCACTCTCCTCCTCACTGTGGCATCGATCCCCAGCATGTTTCCTTTTCCCCGTGACTGTGTGACGGCGGCGCCTGGGCCTGGCTTTCCTTATCTGTAAATGGAGATAATGATTCTCACCCAGAGGGGTGCTGAGAGGAATGCCCATGATTTGTTGTGTGATGCACCTGGCTGTCAGGTGCATCGTAGGTGCCAGGTAATTGGGGGCAAATGCGCAGCACGGGGCAAGTGCGAAGTGGTCTCAGGTCGAGGAAGGCCAACGTCCCCTCCCCACCCCCGGCATTCCTGGTCTCCCAGGGGCCTCCCCGCCCCTCCTTCCTCTCTACCAGGTGCAGCCCAAGGGATACACAGAATGGTGTTGTCCTGACCAGGCCCAGGCAGGAGCCTGGAGCCCCTCAGAGGGAAGGCAAGGGCAGGAAGGGGGCTGAGAGGCAGCAGAGGCAGTATCTGGAGGTGGAGGGCCCTGCCTGTGTGCTCCCCTGCCTCTGCCTAGCCCTAGGTCGCCTGTGAGCCAGTCCCACCTGTTGCTCTTGGCCTGCAGGGGGCGCCAAGAGCCCGGCTACTGGCGGTGGGCCAGGTCCACGTTCAGGAGGCCACAGGTGTCCCTTGCTGGCGGGACAAGGAATTGAGCCTGACGTTGGATCCTTTCCTGCTCAGACCCAGGCTTGGCCTCTTGGAGAAGGGTCGGGGCCCTGTTTGTGATGTGGGGGCACAGAGCTGGCCCACCCCCAACTCAGCCTCTGCTCCTGCCACTTGCAGCCAAGGAGGCTGCGTCTGGCTGTGCTGGTGCTTGGCCTCTGGTCTAGGGAGGCACCCCAGGGAAGGGGTTCTCTGGGCCGGGGTAGCATCCCCGACCCACCATGACCTTGGGCAAGTCTCTGCCATACTTGGAGCCTGTCTCCTCATGGGTACAGTAACCTGGGGAGTCCATATGGCCTTTCCCACTGTTGGAGTTGGTGGGCCTCCTTCTGCTGGCAGGGTAGGGAGTGGCCGGGCCTCAGGGGCCTGCTTGCCCCATGCCAGGCTGATAGATGTGTCTCTGCCATTGAACAAGTAGTGAGATGGACCAGGGCAGGGGAACCACCCGCATCCCCTCACCCAGGTTCAGAATGCAGCAAGGGGAGACAGGCTGAATGACAGTCACAGGGGCTTCGGGTGAGCTGCTGGGCTGCCGTGGCCATGAGTCACTGGGCCAGCTTCCAGGAAGGAGCTGAGCAACCTCTTCCGTTGGCACCAGTGCCCACCCCCAGCCCCTGCCTTCATCTGGCACAGCAGCTGTCCCCTTGTGTACACATGAGGCCCAGCCCCACCCCCACCCCCGTTCCCCCAGACCCCAGGGTCTCGCCTGGGCAGGGCTGGGTGCCAGGGCTGGAAATGGACCTGGGCACTGGCTCTAGAGAGTGAGAATCCCAGGCATTACATGCCCTCATCTACAGTGTTTCTGCTTGCCCGCTTCAGTATCCAGCTAGTGTCTGGTCCCATTTTACAGATGAGCAAACTGAGGCTACAGAGACAAAGCAACCTGCTCAAAGTTCCACAGCTAGAGCTGTGAGCTGCAGTGCAAACCTAGCTCCGACTCTCAACCTTCTTTCCTCTGTACCTGGCCTTGGATCTGCCTCATTTACCTGCTGAGGGGGCTAATACCACCCTTGGTGCCTTGCACAGGGCACGGTGCATAGAAGGTGTTTAATAAATGCTTGCAGCAGGGATGGAGGGCTCTATCCTGATGGGGTTCCCTCTGTTCGCTTCCTGGCAGAGTGCTCAGGATGGGGAAGATAGGGATGAAGGAGGAATGTGGGGGTTGCCGTGGTCTTTTGGTCTGCTGAGGGCCTGGAGACCCATCAGAGCAAGGCCTGATTAGTCCTGGATGCCTCAGGAATCCCCTTCTAGCACCCTAGGGTGGCTAAATCCCAGAGACACGTGTGCCATCTGCTGACCCTGGAGCCGGGCCAGGCTCAAACATGGAGTGCACCAGCCCTTTCTAGGGGTGACAGAGAGCCAGGGCATGATGGTTGGGACAGGCCAGGCTGTGCAGGGCCTTGGCCATCCCAGAGGCTTCTCCTATCCTGGCTGCACTGCCCCAGTTTAGGCTCCTTCCTGCCACCGCGGAGTACAGGCTTAGCAATTTGCCGCCTGCTGCCCTGGCCACCCAGGACTCTAGCCATGGCCTTGCCGTTGATCAGGTTACCCCACCAGCCCAGGCCGCCCCTGCTGCCACTACCAGCTAGCTCATGCCCTGATCTTCTCCAGCCGGGGCTGCAGGTCCTGCAGGCTCCTCCCCAGGAGGCCCTCCCCGAGCCCGGCCCGTGCCTACAGCCTGCAAGGCTGAAGGGCCCTTGCCCTGCCAGGGAGATCAGATCCTCTCAGCCACCTGCTGTTTTCATTAGAAACTAAAATTAGCTGGGCTTGTCCCAAGCTTTTCCAGGTTTGCTTGCTTTTTTAAAAAAATATACAAATTCCTAGAGGAAAATCTGCACCTCTGCGATTCCTCCCGGCTCTTACTCTGTGAGTCAAGAGGAGAGGGGACGGGAAATAGCTGGAGCGTTTGGGAGGCCAAGCAGATCAGTGTTGTGGGTCCTGGCCCTGCGGGTGTCCAGGTGGGGGCTGGGACGCCAGCCCAGGCCTCTCTGCCCCCTCCCTTTGGCCTCCCTGCCTGCCTGGGCCACATTTAGAGCCTCCTCAGGAGCGGTAGTGCCTGCGATACCAGGGAGGAAGGAGGCCAAGTGGGTGGGAGGGGGAGCCGGAAGAAAACAGAGTGGCCGCTGAACAGAGCTGCCTTGGGGGATGCGGGCCGGTAGGGGCAAAAGTGACCATGGTCCCCATCTAGGACTGTGTTCTTAGGGGGATGGCACCTGTTTTCCCAAGATCCTCACCATGCTCCCCACTCACTTTTAGATCTTTGAACGTTTCTACAATCACAGTCTTAGTATCCTACCGTCCTCCCCTCATGGTGCTCTAGCCCCAGGGACCCTTGGCCTTCGCCGTGGCAGGCAGTGTAGTAAGGACACGCACCAGGGACTCCTGGGTCCAAATCTCATCTTTGTGTTGCCTGAAGCAAGTTAGTGAATGTCTCTGAGCCTCAGCTTGTTCATCTGTAAAGTGGGGAGACTGGGATTCCTGCGCCCAGGAGACCTAAATGAATGAAATGTGCGTGCAGGAGATGCTCATCCCTGCTGTAGCATTGTTCTAGCAGCGGCATCAAGATGCTCACTGCCACGGGTGCCGTTGCCACCCCTCCCGAAGTCTCTCCCGGTTCCTCCTGCTGCCCCTCTGCCGCACCCACGACCAGACCTGGGCTGGCTTCTGCTCATTTGAGTGTTTTTTTTTGCTTGGCTCTCTCGGCCCTCTTAGACCTAGGTTCCCGATCTTTTTTTCAGCTGATTGTGCCTGAAAGGTGGGACTTGTTCCCCCAGGGTACAGTGAATGACCTCGGCAGCCATCCCGATGGCAGGCTTTTGACAGTCTCCAGATGAGGTCTGCAGAGTTCGAGAGTGTGTTTCCTGGCGACCGTCAGACCCTGTGAGGCTGGGGAGTGTGAAAGATGGGCGGAGTGGGTGGTGCTGCTAGGACGTCAAGAGCTGGGACAGTGGGGTGAGGGCAGGGATGGTGGTGTGTCCAGGATAAGCTCAGGAGTGTCAAGGGACTTGGAAACCATTTGTAGGCATAACAGAGCAGACGCATGCGACCTTCACTTATGCCCTGCCATCGGTAGTCACGTGCCTCAGTGTGTCCTTAGTGCAACAGTGCAGGGCTGGCGCGGCAGGTGTCTTCCCCTCCATTTTGCCGATGAGGAAACAGAAGCTCAGAGAAGCATGTGTTTGAGGCCATGCAGCCCGCAGTGGAAGGTTAGGATTTGAAAACAGGTCACTCTGGCTCCTAAGCCAAAGAGGACCCAGGGTACTGAGGCATGAAGTTTGGCAGTCAACAGACAGTGGCCTGAGAGAGGAGGCCTGATTCTTCCTGTGACGGGTCTTTCTAGAGCCCATGTCTTTTCTGAACTAGAGCCAGGTGTCTGGGCTGTGTTCAGGAGTAAGGCGTGCTGGGGACAGATGTCTGGGTGGTTATGGGGCTGGCAGGAAAGTGTTGAGGGCTGTGGTCTCTGGAGCTGTTGGGGCCTTGGAAGCTTGCTGCCACTGGTCCAGCACCCCTAGAGGGGCAGGCTTTGGAGACACTCATGATGGTTTGCAGGGCACTGGGTGCTGCCTTCACCCCTCAGCTTTAGCATGGTCTTAGGGCTGTCAAGCCCAGGCCAGGTTCTCTTGGCCCAGGTGCATTTCGTCAGGTGGAGAGAGATAGCGGCCTCCCCTGGAGTGTGCCCTGCTCTGCACCTTCGGGCCCCTTTCCCTCTTTCCTGTCTCCTGGGACCCCTCACTCGCATCTTCCATCCTTGGAAGCCTCAGTGTCCTCATTTTCTGACTCCTGATCTCCCAATTCCCCTTCCAGTATCCTGGTACCCCAGCCCCCTACATTTCACTCCCGAGGGTTCTGTGTCCCCCACTTCTTGTTTGGGAGCCCCACCCCATTTCCCATCTCACTGTGTGTGTTCCCAGAGTGCTGGTGTATGTGTTCCCACGAAGTAGCCACTTGGACTGGAGTCTGAATGGCCCCAGAGCTCCGTCAGGTGAGAACTTCCCTTCTCTCCCCAAGGCAGGTGTGTTGCAGGGGGAGTGGGCGTCAAATTGAAGGCTGGCCTGACCTTACCTTGACCCCTGATCAGCAGACCCACCCAACCTGTGTCCCCAGAACCTTTCATGTCCTGTGGCCACTGAACCATTGAACTGTCCTCCCTGCTGGGCTGAGGGAACCTAGGGTGGGGAAAGAGGAGGGACAGGTGAAACCCCAGGTGAACTGTCAAGAGCCAGTGCTGTTCCTGGAGTGAGGCTCCCGCTTTCTAGAGAGTTCCTTGGCCTTGGGGGATCCCTTCCAAAGGCCCAGTCCTGGGAGAGCCCATGGCTGGACCCCCCACTCGCACCCCAACCAGGGCAGGGAGGAAACCTTGGTGTGGCTCATCCCTCAAGCAGAGAATAACTGGCTAGGGTGACGGAGCTGTGGGGCTGCTTCCAGGGGCTGCGGGAACAGCTCTGGGAGCCCTCGGATGGAGTTCTACCACTGCCATGCTGTACTGCCCTGAGTGCCCAGCACAGGCCCTGAGTGCCCAGCACAGGCCCTGAGGTGGGGAAGTGCTCGACGTGTTTGCATGGGGGCACCCCAGGCCATCCCTGGCATGAAGCCTCCCCAAGGGGATTGAGCTGAGAATCCCCAAAACCCCCTCACTCTGATGCCTAGAAGCTTGTTCTGGGTATACTAGAACAGCTGGGCACCCAACTCAGGAGGGGTTACTCTGCTGTCTCCAGCCTTTGGGGAAGGGTCTCTGGTGCCCAATCCTGGGATTTCAGGGCTCGTGTGTGAACAGAGTGAGAAATAGGGTCTGAAGGGACCGTTCAGAGTCACTGCAGGGAAGGGCCCCCTGGCGGGTCAGCATTCCCGCTGTTCTAATCGGCCTCTCCAAAGATCCGTGTGAGCTGTCAGAGGCGCCTTTCCCCTGGAGGACGCATCCCTTCCTCCTCCCACCTCCCTCCCGCTCTCTCCGCAGACCAGGTCCCCTCCTCTGCGGGGTCTGACTTGGCAGGGAACTTTCAGAACACAGTTTGGTTTCAGTTTGCCAGGACATGGGGGAGGGGGAGCTGGTGGGGTCACGGCAGGGAGCGAGCCTTCCCGAGGTTGGCTGAATCACAGAAGATGCAGTTCAGGACTTACAGATAAAACCTGGCAACTCCTGTGGAAATCTGGAGAGCAACCCTGGGGTCGCAGCTCTGCCTGCAGCTGCGCCTGCTCCATGCGGTGGAGGGGTGACTGGAGGGCCCACAGCAGGCATCTGTCACCCCACCCATAGCTCCCTGGCCAATCTGCGCCCCACTGGCTCAGCCCAAGCCCCTCTTCCCAGAGGCAGAAACAAGAGGAGGAGCCTTGTAAATACTCAGCTTTCCAAGTGCACCCACAGGGCCTAAGTTGGACGAGTTTCAACAGGTTTGGGGAGCACTGTCTTGTCAGATGCTTGCTGCGTTGCTCAATTGCTAATCCAGGGTTGAGGGAAGAAAGTCAAACTGTAGCAGACAGCTGGGTCGTGACTGCTGCCTGAGCCACCCACCCCCACCAGGGGAGTCTGGTCCTGGGGCGCTGCAGTGCTGGGGGAAAAACCCTCAACCTGGCTCTCAGGGTCTGTCCCAGCCCAGGGGTGAGGGGCAGAGCAGCAGATCTGGGGGGCAACAGTCTCACTTCCTGCCACCCACCTCTGTGCTTTTTAGTATTCCCCAAGCCTCGGGGCAGTGGAGCAGAGCCTTCCTCCTACTCCAGGCCTTTGAAGATGGGCTACCATTGGACAACAGCTGGGAACCCTCTGGGAGCAAGCCTGCCTTCCATTCATCCATCAAAGACAGCTGAGCACCTAGTGCCCGGCAGGCACGTGCCAGGCACTGTGAGATATTCAGAGGTGTTTATGTCACAGCCACGGCCTCCAGATGTTTATAACCTTGTAGAAGCAGTAAAGAAACCACACTATTAGACTAGAGTTATATATAATACGAAATGGTGCTACAGGCAGGGGATGAAAACCATGAAATCTGGACACGTGAGGGCAATTCCAGTCCTGCTTCTGATTTGCAGAATGACCCTGGGGAAGTCACTGCATGTCTCGGCCTCTGAAGTGGAGCTGAAAGCAATAGACTCTCCTCTCCTCTGAAAGTGGTTGTGGTGAGGCTTGGAGGGGAGGGTGTGTGGTTCAGATAGGGTAATCGGTTGGGAAAGGTCTTTGTAAACCATTGATTCTTAATGGTGGGATGATTTTGCACCCCCCATCCCCTAGGGGACATTTGGCAAAATCTACAGACATTTTGTGTTGTCATCTGGGGGGATGCTACTGGCTATCTAGCCGGTAAGGGTCAGGAATGCTGCTAAATATCCTGCAAGGCACAGAAAAGACCCATACAGAAGAAGTATCTGTCCCAAATATCAGTGACACGGAGGATGGGAAAGCCTGGTGTAAACTGTAAAGTACAGTGAGCATGTTTGTGATTGTAATTCACTGCCCAGAGCCATGGAGGAGCTCTAAGGAGATGGGCTTTTGACTATTTAGAGGGGAGAGAGGGATCTTTTAAAGCTGGGAATCAGGGGGACACTTCCTGGGGGAGATGGGCCACATCTGTACTTGTGTGGCTGGCACTGCACATCTGGGCTGTCTCTGCCTCGTCCCTGCCCCAGGGAGTTGTGCCCAGAGTGTCAGACTCCACCCATGGCCAAGGGAGATATAAACTGTCCCCCGCCCCCCGGGCAAGCAGGCTCAGGGGAGCTTGGCCCCACCGGTGGGGACTCAGAGCCAGTGAAGCGTGTGATGCCTCCTTCATCTCCCCCAGGGCACTGAAAGGTGCTCCCAGCAGCAACTCCTCTGGCCGGCAAGATGGGCTTGTGAGCCAGGCTAGGTCTTCCTGACTCTGGGAGGCTCCTGCAGGCACCCTTGTTGAGCAGGGGGGTTGCAGCCTAAGATCCTACCTGTGTGAGATCTGTGGATCTGGGTGGGACAGTCTGGGATAAACAGGGCTTGGGAGCAGCAGCCCTGCGGCTCCCTGACAGCAGCCCTTGGTTCCAGCAGCTGGCATGGCTGCCATTTCCATCACTGTGGCTGGCCCCGTGCCAGCTTGCTACATGCATGGGCTCACTCTTCTCAACCCCCTTTGTGTACCATTTGGATCAGTGGGCACCGTTTTACAGATAAGAAACCTGAGGCTCAGAGAGGTTGAGTAACCTGTCCAGGCTCACTCAGCTTTGCAGGGCAGAGCTCAGTTGGATCTCAAAGACCTGCTTCTTGGCCATGCCACTGGCCTGTCTCTGAGTGCAGCATGGGCTCCCATCCCTCACCCACGGGATTCTGCTAGAACTCTGCTACCCCACTACCTTCCTCCGAGACATCCGCAATCCTGAAACCTTAGCTTATTTATTCCTTAACCCTCCCCAGCACTTCCTTCTGGGGTTCAGAACAATCTGCTGAGGACTGCGGCCCAGAGGGAGGAAGGGGCCACCCAATATGTGGCCCAGAGCTGGGACTGGAACCCAATGTCCTGACTCCCGCACAGCCTCAGTGTAGGGAAGAGGGGGACATTCAGAAACATTTCTGAGCTCAGGTCCATGGCAGGACAGCCTCCTTGAGGGCAGAGTCCCAGCTTTCCTCCAGGGACTCTGTATCTGGCCCTCCCTCGGTGGTGGGAGCTGTCACAAGCTGTCAGCTGGCTCCTCTGGGTGCCAGACAAGAGAGTCTAATCAACAGCTCCCAGCTTCTCTGGGCCTGCCTAGGCCTCAGGCTGCCCTCCTAGCTCCAGGCTCCATCCTGTCCAACATCTGCAGGCAGCAGGACACCTGGCCTCCTCACCAGACCACCTGCCCTTCTGAGACAACAGATAGCACTGGCTCTTGCCACTGGCCCTTGCCACTGGCCAGCAGACCCACCCTGGACTGAAGCCTGACTCCAGGGATTGGGAGGGGAGCTGAACCCAGACCTTGCCCCTCGGCAGGTGCTGTCCGCTCTCCTCTTAGGGCCAGATTCCTCATGCCTCACACTTGAAAAGACACAGTGCCAGCCACCATGCCTGCAGGGGCACCTGCCTGCCCAAGCTTTTCCTTCTAGAGGCAGCTTTTCAGTCGGACACCTCTGCCGTTTACCAGCTGGGTGACTTGGGCAGTTACCTCTATGGTCCCCAGCCTTCTTGTCTGTAACAGCATTGAAACGTTGTTGGGATTTAGATCGTGCTGTAGGAGTCATTATAATAACTATTATTGTCATGATCCTACAGTTTCAGACCAAGTCCCTCTCTGCCTGCTCGGGTTCACACTCAGCTGTTTCCTCTGACAGCCACAGAGCATGGGCCCTGTTCCGCTCATTTGTGGTTTTATCATGTCTCTCTACCTAGACTCCAGGCTTGTGGGAGGCCAGGCTGTGACATCCATTTCCCCCAGCGCTGCAGTCCCTGGCCAGCTGACGGTTTGATGGAGGTTGATAAATATCAGACCCAACCTTGGTGTGTGCCCAGGGTCTTCTCCTTCATAGCCTCTCTAGTTTGGGAGGGTCCTGGGAAGCCCCTTGTTTCTCTTGCCTTGGGTGGAGCAGAGAGACCCTTGGCTTGAAGCCGGGAGTGGAGCAGGAGTGAGATGGGTCATCCAGAGACCTGCTTCGTGGCAACCTGAACCATCACTGTTGCAGAGAACAGGTTTGCCAACCTCTCTTCTCCTCCTAGGCCGCCCCTCCTCACCCCCCCCCCCACCCGCCCCAACGGCACAGGCAGGAGAACTGAGTTGTTGGAATTCCCCATGGTTTGTGTGATCCAAAGCCGGGGCTGCCTTCCTGGCTGGGATTCTGGGGGTGGACATGGGTGAAGGTGAGTGGTGATGCCACCCGGGCCATGCTGGCTGTGCTTTGGGGCAGCTTCAGGGAAGGGGGTATAAGGCCACTGCCTGGGAGCCAGAACACCTGGGTTCAGTGCTTAGCTCTGAGTTTGGGCAAGTAGCTTCCCCTCCCTACGCCTCAGTTTCCTCATCTGTAAAATGAGTCGAAGACCAGATGCTCCACTGCAGATGTAGCTGTCTTCCACGCAGGCCTGGGCCAGATGTTTGGACTGCCACTTTTTTTTTTTTCTTTGCTTTTTTGTGGCTTTGGCGGTGCTGGGCAGGTGGGACCCAGTTCTTGCTCCTCCTGAAGCTCAGATCTGTTTTGGAGACCCTGGCTCTGAACACATGCATGCAAGAACCAGCTCCAGGGACCCCCAGGGTCCGCCAAGTCCAAATCAGCTCCCTTCCCAGCTTTGCAACCCAGGCAGCATTCAGGGGGTGGCCTGCAGGGGGGCAGTGGGAGAAGGTGGTGGTGCCCTGGTTTCTGTACACTCTGCCGCTGCTCCTGAAGTGTTAATCAAATTAAGGCTCCAAGAAAAACAAAAGCTCCGCAGCCACTTCGGGCTGCCTTGGAGTTCGCTCTCGGAACAGCTGGGAGAATTCCACATCACCTCCGTCCCCCAAGCCCTGGGTGGCTCTGACCCCAACGAACACGCTCCTTCTAGCCTGGAGGGCTCCGGCTGGCCACAATGACCTCATAGCAACAGCCATTGGACACTCGGGGCAATTTCATGGGAGATATTTGTTCTTTGGTCTTGATGCAGAGAGAATTTTTTCCTCTCTCCCTGTCTCCATGGAAACCCCAGCTACACTGTTGGCGATCCCCCTTCCCACCCCATGCTTTTCAGATCAATATTGGAGCTTGGCTCCCCACTGGCTGCCCACAGCGGATGGTGGCAGAGCTCTGAGCAGGAGGAACTTGGGCCAGGGTCAAGCGTGGGGCATGGGGAACCGTCTCCAAGCGGAGATGAACGGAGTGCAGGTCCTCTTGCTCCCTGTCCACCCACTCACTGGAGCTCATCCCTTTAGTTCCCCTCCCCCCAGCAAACCTTCCGTCCCTACGCAGGGAGCGCCCTGAGCGCATACCCAGTGTAGGAGAAACAGACAGGTCACCAGCGGTTACCGCCCCTTCCTCCTTAGGTGAGACTCGGGGAGGTGGGGGCCGTTATCTTCTTTAAGGTCTGGACGGAGTTTCTTCTTGCCCCAGGGAAAAACCAAGGCCCCGGGCCCTGAGAGACCAGGCGTCCCGGTCCCTTCCTTCTACCTCCGGCTCCCGCCCCGCAAGCAGAAACAGGTCTCTGCACGCCTCCAGTCCAGCCCGCAGCGCGGCGCAGCTCGGCGCGGGGAGCTCGCTCCGGACTTCTCGGGATTAACCTGCTATTATGTCCCGGAGACCTTCCCTGCAATGGGCTTCCTCGGCGACCTGTCAGCCCGGCTGAGCTGCACCCCGCGCCCCGCGCCCCTCCCGGGCCACCGCTCCGCGCTCGCACCCCTGGCGCCCTGGAGCGCCCCAAGCCGCCTATGGGTGCGGACGCTGCCGCCGCCACCCCTGCCGCCGCTGCGCAGGGAGCCGGACCCCGGCAGGAGGGGACCCCGGGTGTGCAGAGGGAGGTTGGGGTCGTGGCGGCGGCAGCCGAGCGAGCGAGCCTCAGGTCCCGCGGCGGAGACACCTGCCGGGCGCCCCGCGCCCGCTGCCCCTCGCCGCCTGGCACCGGCCGCTGCCCCCGGGGCCTGCCCCGCCCCGCCCCGCCCCGGCCCGACTTACAGCCAGTTGCTCGCGGCGGCCGAGAAGACGGCGAAGACGAGGAGGCGCAGCGAACGCAGGCACGAGCGGGGACTCATGGTGCCGCCGCGGGCGCCCGGCCCGGGGCAGCGGCTGCGGCCGCGGGGGGCCTCCCGTCGGGGCGGCAGGTGGGCGCCCGCGGGCGGGCTGGGGCGCGGCGCCGGGCGCGGGCCGGGGCGCGCGCGGCGGGGCTCTGCCTCCGTGTGCCTGCCGGCCGCCTGCCCGCTGCTGCGCCCGCTGCCCGGCGCGGACCAGACTGTCAGCGCCGCCCCAGAGCCGGGATGCGGCGGCGGCGGCGGCGGCGGAGGCGGGCGGGCGGGCGGCCGGGGGGGCGGGCCGGGGGCGGGCCGAGGATGGGGTTACCTGGGCGGGCCCAGCGGCCCGGGACACCCCCCCGGGGGCGGGCCGGAGCGGCGGCGGCTGCCGCCCTAGCCCGCGGGACTGGGCTGCTCCGGGGGCCTCCCCGGCCGGGCGCCCGGGAGGACTTGGGGCCCGAGCCCGCTCCAAGCACGCCTGGCTGCGCGCCGCCGAGCCCGGCCCGGCTAGAGGCGCGGCGACCCAGCTGCCTGGTCGCCGCCCCGGCCTCGGGGACAGGCGGGCACAGCTCCCCCAGCCCGCCGCTGCGGGCACTGCAGCGCGGCCCTCGCCGCCCCCCCACCGCCCCCCGCCGGCGCCTGGAGCCCAGACCCCGACCGGACCTCGGCGGACCCACCGGAGCGTGGCTGCCACTAGCGCGCGCCCAGGCGCTGGCGCTCCGGGTGCCCCGGGCTGCGCATCGGGGCGCTGGACGTAGCCCGGCCGCCCCTTGCCCGGCCCCTCCCTGCCTCCTGGCCCCCGCGTCTAGCGGCCCAGCCCCTCCCTGGCGCTCACCTCCCTACAGCCTTCCGGGAGCTGGACGGGGCCTCCCCACTTCGGGCAGCTTGGGACAGCGGCCCGAGACTGTGGGAATCCGAAACCTCGCTTCTGGCTAGCCACAAGATCTGGGCGCGCCCCAGGCGGCAGGGTCTTGACTCTGCGCCTCCGTTTTCTCATCCGAGAAGTGGGCTTAAGACACCGAGATTGGGAGGACAGGAGGAGTTTAGGGAAGTTCCCTTGCCCACTCACCAAGTGTTACTTAGCATTTGGTTTTCTGAGTGCTTGTTCTAATTATCCTCCCATACCAGGCACATTCAGCCTCTTGTTGATTTCGGGCACAGAGGGGTGGCTGCCATATTTGTGGAAGGAGTAAATGAATGGAATGGAATGGACTGCTTGGCTAGTCCAGAGAGCTCAATTCCACATCACAGTAACCCTAAGAACTGTCTGCCCAAGCCCAGGCCACACCCTCTCAGGTCACTGATCTGATTCTGTGTGCCCCTCACCCTCCAGGCTGCATCCCCCAGCTGCTCAGAGCTAGAGAGGCCTCTTATCTAAACAGCAAAACCAAGGCCCAGAAAGGGAAGGACCTGCCTCACCTCCCTAGGGGTTGGGGACAGAGGCAAGGACCAGGTCTATGCCCTCACCCCTGACCCCAGTTCTTCACTGATTTTGGTGTATGAGGTTTGCTCCCACAGAGGCCATCATGTTTGGGCGCTGGAGATGGTGCCCTGGAGTCCCCTGGGTTCAGAACAGAGGATGGGCTCAGTAAACACTTGGTATTGGGACTGGGTGGAAGGTGGCAGGGATTTGTGGGGCTGGGCAAGAGTACAGATGGAGGGAGGTTCACATACCATATGTCCAAATATTTGCAGGTTATAAATCAAGCTAACAAAATGCAAAATAAAATATGTTCTATTCTTCTATCTTGATGAATCCACTTTCCTAACAAGGTGGGAAGCTGGCTTTGAGTCTGGCTTTCTCATACTCGTCAGACCTTGCCCTGGAGCTGGTGGCGCAGGGAGAGGGGCCGCTAGTGCCTGGCCTGTGCCCTGCCCCTCCCTACCTTTTCCTACCTCTGCCTCTGAACTGTCCTTCAAGGGTCTTGTGCACACTTGTGAACACCTCAGTCTGCACATGCAAGCTCTGTCCCTTGGTCACTCCTCAGGCTTAGGGCACCACACTTGTGGTGCACGCTCTCTTCAGGCGGGATCTGGGGAAGAGACACACATAGGTCCTGGCAGTGGGCTAAGGGCCATCTGTGCAGGGAACTCCAGGGGCCTGGAAACCCAGAGTATGCTCTAGTGGAGGTGGCACAAGCTCCAGGTGGGCATGTCCCCTCGTCCCCATGGTCTTCCCTCCCTGTGATGAGAAGTTAGCTGGAGGAGGGCCAGACTCCGGGGGGCCCAGGGCAGGGGCCACTCTCACCTGGGTTTAAGGGTGGCACTGAAGTGCTGACCTATTTTGAGCCAACATATTCACTTCCTGGAGACTCATTGTGGTATGATGGAAAATAATAATAATAACAATAATAATCATTTAGATGGCAACAGGCAATTATGTTAGGATGGCCATATAATTTTCTTCCAAACCAGGATGTTTTCAAGAGTGACAGGGGGCTCTAACTGGAAGATTTGCTAGGCTACCAGGCATAGACCAAGACTCTGCCAGGCTACCTAGGATGCATCGTGCCACTCAAATGTGCCCTGGTGTGGCAGGCATCGTGCTTAGTGTCAACTCATTCAATCCTTGCAACACATCTAGGCAGTAGGTACTGTTGTCACCCCCGTTTTACAGATGAAGACACCAGGGTGACTTGCTTAAAGAAAGCGGTGGGCCTGGGACTCCAGAGCCACGTCCCTGGCTCCCATACCACCCTGAGCCTGGGACTCCAGTGTTTGTGCTTAAGCCCCCATCCCAAAGCACATGACACTGGACCTTTGGGAAGCTACAGGACCTTCAGTTTCTGTATCCATCAGGTGCGGACAACATTACCTGGCTCGCCTTCTCCTGGGGTGCTGGGAGATGCATATGAGTGGGTGTGAGTGAGCCCCACGAGCGGGACCAAGCTGAGACCAGGAGGGAGAGAACTGGAGCCACTGACCAGAGGGTCTCTCCCCATCTGTGATAATGGAGAGGAGGAGCCCTTTGCTCTGAGTCAGTGGAAATTCTTAATGAGAAAGTCTCTTGGAGGAAATGCTCTTCTAACTTTTAAGAATAGCTCAACTGTGAAGATATCAATGCAAATTAACTAACAAGTCAAATTGTCAATAGCTCTTGGTAGTAGGAGTGCACCTGGGCCGGGTGCAGTGACTCACTCCTGTAATCCCAGCACTTTGGGAGGCCAAGATGGGCAGATCACCTGAGGTCCGGAGTTTGAGACCAGCCTGACCAACACGATGAAACCCCGTTTCTACTAAAAATACAAAATTAGCCAGGTGTGGTGGTGCATGCCTGTAATCCCAGCTACTCGGGAGGCTGAGGCAGGAGAATTACTTGAACCCGGGAGGTGGAGGTTGTGCCACTGAACTCCAGCCTGGGCAACAGAGCAAGACTCTGTCTCAAAAAAAAAAAAGAATGTGTCTGGTGCTTCCTGTATACCAGCCTCGGTCACAAGTGCTTTGTTCGTTTGCTTTAACTCATGGAATCCTGGCCACAGCTCTGGTAAGTAGATATTGTTATTAGTCCCATTTACAGGAGGGGAAGCCCCAGTGTGGCCCTAAAACTGCTATAAGACATATTAACAACCCTGTCACATACATAAGATTATTGTTATTCCCATTTTACATATGGAGAAACTGAGACCCAGAGAGGTCGAGTGGATTCCCTAAAGTCACACAGTCAGTGAGCAGCATGGCCAGGATTTGGAAGCAGGGAAGCAGGTGGTCTGGGCACTGAGCCAGCACAATGCTGTTCAATGGATGAAAGTCTTCCACATGTCCGAATTAATGTCTGTGTTCAGAAGGCGAAGCTCATGGGGTTTCTGTAGGCTTCTCCTGGGGGTTACTATAAACCCTCAAAATTTGAGGCAGGGCCCTCCACTCCGTATCCCTCTCTGTACCCAATGCCATGAGTACCTCACACATAATGGAATCTGAGCACATCTTTCTTGAAGGGACCAATTCCTTAACTTCCTGAGCGGCCCATTTTTAGAGTTGGTTCTCCCTCCTTAATAACTATGAAAATTCACCGAGGAAGGGAAACCCAGCCAAGTTTTTAATCAGAAAGAATCACATTCAGTGTGTCTAAGTTATCACCAGCTCTCAGGGAGTGGGTCCAAAGCCATGTGGCTGAGGTGTCTCCAGCTCAGTCCTGGAAACACCTGGTAGCAGAGTGTCTGGTCAGGTGGTGACCGGGGTTTCTAGTCCAATTTCCCAGATTTGTGAGGTGGAGAAACTGGGGGCACTAGGCTCTGGGTCTAGAAAATTCGTTTTTTTTTTTTTCTTTTTGAGACAGAGTCTTGCTCTTGTCGCCCAGGCTGTAGTACAATGGTGCGATCTCGGCTCACTGCAATCTCCGCCTCCCAGGCTCAAGCAAGTCTCCTGCCTCAACCTCCTGAGTAGCTGGGATTACAGGCACCCACCACCATGCCTGGCTAATTGGTGTTTAGAACATTCTTAATGCCTATCCATGCATTTTTCAAGGAGATAAAAGGTGGTTTCTTCCCTTGCTGCCATGGCCTGCATTGCGTCAGGGTTGGCTGGGCAGTTCTGACAGACATCTCCTCCAAGGCTGTTCACCCTGACCAGGGCAGGAATGGGAAACTGCTTGGTCCCAGCCAGCCAGCCACGTATTTTCAGCCCTGGACAAGTCCCTGCCCTTCTCTGGGACTGGCATTTGCTCCTTAAAGACTCTCGTGGGAATCTAGAGAAGCAGTGAAGTGGACTGCCAAGTTCTGGGGAAGACCTGCATTTGTTCCTGGCCCTGACAGGTCTCTTTGCCTCTGTGAGCCTCAGTTTCCTCATCTGTTCAAGTGGATCATAGAGATGTCATGAGGAATCAATTGATGAGGCGTGTAAAGGCTTCTGAGCACAGGGCCCAGCTTCAGTGAATGTTGAGTAAGGCTTCAGTGATTGTTAGCGCTTCATCTTGGTTTATGGTTGGATCCAGAAGTCGCACACCCGCGGTCTGCGGAGGTGTTTTGCTTGGCCTGCCTAGTGTGTTTTCAAGTTCATAAATTTATTGATACTATCTCAAGATTGGGAGATTTCACATAAGAAGCTAGATCTCCAGCTTCTTTTGAGAAATGGGAGATTTGGCAACATGGGACCTACATTCTCGGGTGAAGAGCGATCTTTGCCTTTAGATGGGGACTGTATTTTTTCTTTTTTTTTGAGACAGTCTCACTCTTTCGCCCAGGCTGGAGTGCAGTGATGCGATCTTGGCTCACCTTAACTTCTGCCTCCTGGGTTCAAGCGATTCTCCTGCCTCAGCCTCTTGAGTAGCTGGGACTACAGGGGCGCGCCACCACACCTTGCTATTTTTTTGTATTTTTAGTAGAGATGGGGTTTCATCGTGTTAGCCAGGATGGTCTCGATCTCCTGACCTTGTGATCCACCTGCCTTGGCCTCCCAAAGTGCTGGGATTACAGGTGTGAGCCACCAAGCCCGGCTGGGGACTGTATTTTTAACAGCTCACTCATGCCCCTGTAACCCCTGTCAGATGCCTATGGGGAGGAAGGAAGCCAGTATTTACTGAGCATCCTACTGTGTGTCACAGAACACCTGAAAAGCTGTGCCTACATATTGCATTTAATCTTTACCATAGGCTGTTAGTACCCTTATTTTGCCATTGAGAAAACAGAGGCTCAGGGAGTCTAGTTAAGTTGCCTGAGATCATCACACTGTTAGCAGATGGTACAGTGAGGGTTACCAATCAGGACACAGGTTTCTTTTCCTTTTTAGGGCTTTCTTTCCACCCTTCACCTGGCACTGGGTCTGTAGAGTAACCTTGGTTATGACCCATTGATAATCAGAAGATGGATTAAGGCGTGTGGCTCCCATTCTTTACCTCCAGACTGCTGGGAGGCTGCAGAGTTAGAGACCTAGAAATCAGTCTGAACACCCGGAATTCTTGGACTAAAAGCCTTCCTCCTATATAGAAGATAATCACAAGTTTAAATGTTTTACTGTGAAAATGTTCAAATATATGCAATAAAGAATAATAGTATTAATAAACACCCATATCTGAATTACTCGGATTCAACAATTATCAATATTGCATCCCATTTGCTTCATCTGCTTTTTTTTTGTTTTTTTTTTTTTTTTGAGACAGAGTCTTGCTCTGTTACCCAGGCTGGAGTACAATGGTATGATCTCAGTTCACTGTAGCCTCCACCTCCTGAGTTTAAGCGATTCTCCTGCCTCAGCCTCCTGAGTAGCTGGGATTACAGGTGAGTGCCACCACCAACCCGGCTGATTTTTGTATTTTTAGTAGAGATGGGATTTCACCATGTTGTCCAGGCTGGCCTTGAACTCCTGACCTCAAGTGTTCTGAGATTACAGGCATGAGCTTTACTTTTAAAACTTTAAAATATATTTACTAAATTATTTCAAAACACATGCCAGATACCTTTTCATTTCGCCCGTACATACTTCAGCGTGCAGCTCTAAAACCAGGGGCGTGCCAGAGCCGCTGATTTCAGTGGTTAAGACCTGACAGGCACATCATCTCTTCCAACTCCGTGTTCAGGGACATCAGGTTGGTAGCTTGAGATCGGCCATGGTGGGAGAATTTACACCATGGGAATTGGCACCCACCACAAACCAGGGCTCCCCTCCACCTTCCTATCCCAGAGAGCTGGTTGTTAAACATTTACCAATACACCGCTGTCTCGAACACAAGGACAGTTTCTTAGATGACCACCATGTTATAATCTTACCTAATGAAATTAACGCCAACATCAGAATCAAATGTCCCCATTAGTTTAAAAAAGTCTGTTTACTGATGGCTTCTCCAATCAGGACTTACACAAAGTTCATTCATGATATCTGACTGTTATGTCTCCTGATTTTTATTAATCTAGAGCCATGCCCCTTTTTCCCCCACTCGTGGCTTTTTAAAGTGCCCGTGGCTGGTGCAGACATGAAGTTGATTTGTAGAGGGTCCCCCACTCGGCAGTCCCTGTTTGTACCGCCGATTAACCTGTTCCTCTGTCCCTGGACTTTCTGTGTATGCCCCAGTGTCTGAATAGATCATGTTGTTTTTTTGTTATTTTGCTATGAACATATACTAAAAGTGCCCTCGTTATGGAATCTTTTGCCATGAAGGAGGGGTCGTCAGACTCAGGAAAGCTGGCCCTTCTGATCCGGCCTCCCAGTCAGGGTAGGTCTTTCTGCATTCGGTCCTGGGGATGCAGCACCCACAGCCGCCTTTGGGAGTTCATTCCAGATGCTGCCACCTGGATGGTCAGGATTCCTACTGCAAGTCTGACTGCAGTCTTTCCTGCTTTAGGTGAAGCCCATATTCTCCACCTGGTATCCTGAGATTTTTTTTTTTTTTTTTTTTTTTTGAGACAGAATCTTGTTCTTTCACTCGGGCTGGAGTACAGTGGCATGAGCTCAGCCCACTACAACCTCTGCCCCCGGGTTCAAGTGATTCTTCTGCCTCAGACACTCGAGTAGCTGGGATTACAGGCACCTGCCACCATGCCTGGCTAATTTTTGCATTTTTAGTAGAGATGGGGTTTCACCATGTTGGCCAGGTTGGTCTTGAACTCTTGACCTCAGTGATCCACCCGCCTTGGCCTCCCAAAGTGTTAAGATTACAGGTGTGAGCCACCGCGCCTGGACCTGGGAGTTCTTAACCTCCTCTCTCTCAAGTCTCTTGTAATGCTGAGGAGGAAAAACCCCCAATGTCCTGTGATTCCAGGATTCTAAGGCCTGTACCTGTAGCAGTCATCATTTCACCCAAGGTCACCCAGTTATGACCTTGTTATGCCCCAGCCCCTCCCTGCCCAGGGGAAGGCATGCATCCCTTTTCCACCCACTTGAAGGATGGGGCTCTCACCAATTAGGGTGGAGGGCATTCACCTTTACCTGCTGTCCTGGGATCCCCCTTCACAGCCTGGCTGGCAGGTCTGGGGTCTTGTCCACTGGCCCAGCCTCAGGTTGTGAATCTGATTCCCTCACAGGGCTCCTGTCTTCAAGTGGTCTTTCTGGCTGGACTGAATCCCGGATTCAATGTGGAATCTGTCTGCATCCTCTTGTCACCTCCCCGAGTCAGCTGGGAGCGTGCTCTTTCCTTCCAGAAACAGAGGACTGTGGTGAAAACACTTGTTGCAGCTGATCATTCTGCTTTAATCTTTTTTTTTTTTTTTTTTTTTTTGAGACAGGGCCTTTTTCCATCACCCAGGCTGGAGTGCATTGGCACAGTCATGGCTCACTGCAGTCTCTACCTTCTGGTTGAGAATGATCCTCCCACCTCAGCCTCCTGAGTAGCTGGGATGCTAGGCATGCACCACCATGTCCAGCTAATTTTTGTGTTTTTTGTAGAGACAGGGTCTCACTGTGTTGCCCAGGCTGGTCTCAAACTCCTGGGCTCAAGCAATCCACCCACCTCAGCCTCTCAAAGTGTTGGGATTATGGGCATGAGCCACCGCACCTGGCCGCTGCTTAATTTTGAAAATGGCTTGACCTGGAAGGGTTACCACTCCTCTGGGAAGTACTGTGGCATGGGGGGGACATGGAGGCTTTGCTAGTGCTGGACCTTCAATAAAAGGTTGAGTCTGAGTCTGTGTTGAAGCTGCTGTTAGGAGAACAGCTGCATTTAATAGGACCCAACCTGGGAAACACATTATTTGGGGGTGGTAAGGCCCTGTGAGACCCATCCCTTCCACATGGCAGGCCTCTAACTCAGCGCATTGCCCTTGAGGAGCTTGGGGGTGGGCAGGGTGAACTTGACTTTTTCTCAAAGGTAATTCATATCACCTTCAAGGAAAGAAATCAGAGGAACTTGGAGAAATGAAAAGCTAGCCCTGCAGAGACCATGAAGAGGGAGGGAGACAGTCTGGACACCTGAAATTCTGAAGTCTCAGAAAAAGATCTGACTGATAAGGAAAAATTCAAGATAAGTTAGAAGAGATATTTTGTCAAGGTCATGGTAACAGGGAATGTAACTGACAGCTAAGGATTACTGCATGAGTTGCCGAACTGCGCCTGAATTTTTCTTTTCTCCTCCTTCTTCTCCTTTTTCTTCTTTCCTTCCTTCCTTCCCTGCTTTCTTTCTTTCTCTTTCTCTTTCTTTCTTTCTTTCTTTCTTTCTTTCTTTCTTTCTTTCTTTCTTTCTTTCTTTCTTTCTTTCTTCCTTCCTTCCTTCCTTCCTTCCTTCCTTTCTTTCTCTCTCTCTCTCTCTCTCTCTTTCTTTTTTTTCTTTCTTTCTTTTTCTTTCTTTGAGACAGGGTCCGGCTATCCAGTCACTGACCAGAGTGTAATAACGCAATCATGGCTTGCTGTAGCCTTGAATTCCTGGGCTCAGGCAATCCTCAGCTTCCTGAGTACCTGGGACTTACAGGTGAAGAAATTGAGTGCTGGGATTACAGGTGCACACTTGCCATCTGGGCACAGTGGAGTGCACCTGTAATCCCAGCACTTTGGGAGGTCAAGGGGTCTCTCCAGGCCATTACCTGTGCTGTTTCTCCTGGTGGGAATGCCCTTCCACTTGCTGTGTGTGTGTGTGTGTGTGTGTGACAGAGTATCGCTCTGTCGCCCAGGCTGGAGTGCAGTAGCACGATCTTGGCTCACTGCAACCTCTGCCCTCCGGGTTCAAGCGTTTCTCCTGCCTCAGCCTCCCGAGTAGCTGGGATTACAGGTGTGCACCAGCACACCCAGCTAATTTTTGTATTTTTAGTAGAGACGGGGTTTCACCATGTTGGCCAGGTTGGTCTCGAACTCCTGAGTTCAAGTGATCCTCCCGCCTTGGCCTCCCAAAGTGTGGGATTATAGGCGGAAGACACTGTGCCTGGCCTGAACTTACTCTTTAGTGGACTCATTTGCTGCAGGCCTCACCTTCCATAATCGGTCTGAGAAGGCTTCCCTGGGCTTCTGATTACATATTCTGTCTTAGTCCTGGGCTTTGAAACACTGTCAACTTAATACAAATGGTTATTCAACAGTTATCGGTGCAATCACCTGTTGAATGTGTCTTTTCTGGAGGCTTGGGGTCTTCAGGAGAGCAGGGACTGTGCCTATTTTGCCCACTGTGGTGCCCCTGGTGCTGTGGTGTGCCTGGCACGTGGGGAGAGCTCAGTGCCTGAGTGCTGAATCAATCATTGAAGTGGAATTCTCCGAGTTATAGTGTCTTTATCCAGGAATGGGCCTATGAGTATCTTTCTTTTAAATGGGAATAGACATGACATTAATTCCTTTCCTATCCTCAACCTTTGCAAAAAAACTTAGAAGAGATAGATAGTATTGTGATTTAGTAGTCTGAAGCACCTACAACTCAAGGGATTGACCACGAAGTTGAAATGGTAATTCGGGAATGACTGAGGTGTCCCTGGCTTCTGCAACAGGGGGATGGGCTGAATGCTCCTCTCTGCTCATCCTCTCTGAATGATCACACAGCTTCTCATGAGTCTAGTGAATTAGGCAAGGTAGGTATCTGGTCCTGGGGTGAAGGAATATGTTCCCCTGGGGATGAGAGAGATGGTTTGCTTATGTGTGCAGGGCCAGGGCTGGGCTGAGAAATTCATGGAGAAGGAAGTGGGGGCGGGTGGGTAAGGTGGAGGGGACTCCATCCCACCCTGCGTGTGACTCAGAAGATTCTCTTGGCTGGTGGAAGGTAGGATGGCCCAGGACATGCTGGACAGGGAATTTCCTGGAAAAGGTGACCTAGAATTTAGGCCTGAGGGATTAGTAAGGCTAGCTTGTGGTGAGGGGAAAAGCGTTCCAGGCTAAGGGAAGAGCATGTGCAAAGGCCTGGAGGTCAGACGGCAGGCTGGGACTGAGGAATGAAAGTTCAGAGTGGCAGGTGGGCAGGTGAGGAGTGGGTGGGCCACATGCAAAGCTGGAAGAAGCCAGCTTGGGCCAGGGAACGAGGGGAGAGGAGCCTTGGAGGAGGCTGAAGCTTGTGGGGCTCTGTATACATGCGTGTGCATACGTGTGTGTGCATGTGTGTTGGGGAGGTAGATGGGGCCCAGGGGGCAGTGTCTTCAGTCCCCTACCAGCAACCATGCACACAGAAGCCCAGCCGGCATCCCCACCGAGGCAGACGCCCCGGCACTGCATTGTCGGAAACGCGCCGGGGCAGGAGCAGCTGCTTCTAAATCAAGGCCAAAGGCAGCCAAGGGGCCGGGTTGGATTTGGTGGTTCCGCCGCCTGGGCTGATGTGGGGGCAGGGGCTGAAGGGGGCTCTCGGGCAGGGATTCTGGGCCAGAATGAACCTGGCTGGTTTGGGGAAGTTTATTTTGGAAACTGGGATGATGCAAAATTAAGTGGGGAGGAAAAAATAGATGAGGCGACCGAGAGGGTCTGTCTGTGGCTGGCGGGCTGTAAGTGGCCAGCGAGAAGTGCGTTGCTGGGTAAACAGATGGGGGTGGCAGCTTTCTGCACGCTCGCTATAAATATCCCGCAGCTCACCGCCCCTGCTGGGGTTTCCTGGCACCGTGGGTGTGGAGATCAAGGTACAGACACAGGGCACTTCCGGAGTGGCAGAGGGTGGCCAGGGCCCTGCTTAGATCCCAGCTTCCTAGGGGTGGAGTGGGCATGGGGAATGGAGGCTGAGGCCTGAGTGACGGCGGGAGATGGTTCTTTGCTATTAACTGGCTGTGGATCTCTGGCAAGCCCTGTGACCTCTGTGGGCCTCAATTTCTTCACCTGTAAGATGTGCATGATAAAATGAGGCAAGGCAAGTCTCACTGCTCGTACAGGGACAGGCACCCTGTAGACACTCAGAAATGATCAGGTCTCTTAGGTGCTGCGTGACCTGGGCGAGTTCTCGCATTGCCGAGTCTCAAGTTCTTTATTTCTTCTTCCAAAATATGGGGAGAAGAACCATTGTCTGGAGGCCGAAGTGGGACTGTGGGTCTGGCACTGGACTTGCAATGTGTGTGGTATTTCAGGACAAACTGGGGGCCTGGCTGGAGCCCTCCCGCAGCCCTCTGCAGCCCCTACGGGATCCCTCTCATCTCTGCAATATGATAGTGATGATAATGGTGGTAACAGCAGCCATGCCCGCTGCGAGCTTTTTGGTGACCCAAGGGCTTTGTGAACTGTTATCTGAGTTCTTTGTTATCTCAGCTTATTTTCCCACCTCCTTACCTCTTACAGATAAAGAATCCAAGACGCAGAGAGATGGGAGTGCTGGAAGGAACAGAGCCGGATCCACAAGATCCTTCATTCAGTCGATAAATATTCACTGAGGATCTGCCACATGTCAGGCCCTAGGCCAGGTGCTGGGGATTTAGCAGAATACCAGCCAGACCCATTTACTGCATCCATGGAGTGCACAGGCTGGTGGGGGAGATGGGCTATATATCCCTGAACCAAATTATACCCAGACGAGTGCCCAGCGCCTAGCATGGCACCTCTCAGGCTCCCATATCTTTTTTTTTTTTTTT
>CAUYLG010010788.1:0-22171 GCA_963573385.1 Cacajao melanocephalus | reverse complement strand
TTTTCCTTCGTTTCAACCCTGGTGAATCTGACGATTATGTGCCTTGGGGTTGCTCGTCTTGAGGAATATTTTTGTGGTGTTCTCTGTATTTCCTGGACTTGAATGTTGGCCTGCCTTGCTAGGTTGGGGAAGTTTTCCTTGATAATATCCTGAAGAGTGATTTCCAGCTTGGATTCATTCTCTGCATCACATTCAGGTACACTGATCAAGCGGAGATTAGGTCTTTTCACCGAATCTTGTATTTCTTGGAGGCTTTGTTCATTCCTTTTTACTCTTTTTTCTGTAATCTTGCCTTCTTGTTTTATTTCATTGAGTTGATCTTCAATCTCTGATATCCTTTCTTGTACTTAGTTGATTCAGCTATTGAAACTTCTGCATGCTTCACGAAGTTCTCGTGTTGTGTTTTTCAGCTCCATTAATTCATTTATATTCCTCTCTAAGCTGTTTATTCTTGTTAGCATTTCATCAAACCTTTTTTCAAAGTTCTTAGTTTCTTTGCATTGGGTTAGAACATGATCTTTTAGCTCAGAGAAGTTTGTTATTACCCACCTTCTGAAGCCTGTTTCTGTTAGTTCATCAGATTCATTCTCCATCCAGCCTTGTTTCCTTGCTGATGAGGAGTTGTGATCCCTTGGAAGGGGAGAAGCATTCTGGTTTTGGGTATTTTCATCCTTTTTGCACTGGTTTCTTCCCATTTTGTGGATTTATCTACCTGCGGTCTTTGTGATTGGTGACTTTCAGATGGGGTCTCTGAGTGGACATCCTTTTGGTTGATGTTGAAGTTATTTCTTTCTGTGTTTTAGTTTTCCTTCTAACCATCATACCCCTCTGTTGTATGACTGCTGGAGGTCCACTCCAGATCCTTCTTGCCTGGGGATCACCTGCAGCGGCTGCAGAATTGTAAGTGTTGCTGCCAGTTTCTTCTTATGTTATCTTCATCCCAGAAGGGTACCCACTGGATGTCTGCCTGAGCTCTCCTTTATGAGGTGTCTCTTTGGATATACAGGAGTCTGGGAGCAGGTTGAGGTGACAGTCTGTCCTTATAGGAGCTCAAGTGCTGAGCTGTAAGCTACAGTGTTCCGTTCAGAGCTGCTGAGCAGGTACGTTTAAGTCTGCTGCAGTGCAACTTATAAGAGCCTCTTTTCCTAGGTGCTCTGTCTTGGGAAGTTGGGGCTTTATTTATAAGTTCCTGACATGCAGCTGCTTTTTTTCAGAGATGCCCTACCTTGTGGTGAACTTCCTTGTGGTTTCATTTACAGAGGTATAGTTAGAACTGTCTCGGTAATGGTGGTCTGCCTCAGTAATGGTGGACTGCCTTGGTAATGGCAGATTGCCTCGGTAGTGGTGGACTGCCTCAGTAGTGGTGGACTGCCTCGGTAATGGTGGACTGCCTCAGTAATGGTAGACTGCCTCAGTAGTGGTGGACTGCCTCAGTAATGGTGGACACCCTTCTACCCACAGAGCTGGACTGTCTTGGGTCCAGCTGCTCTTGCTGTGAAACTCTCAATCCAGAGCATTTCAGATTGCTGATCTTTGTGGGTGGGACCTGCTGATCCAGATCACCTGGCTCCCTGTTTCAGCCCTTTTTTTCAATTGAATGGGCGGCTTTGTCTCCTAGGTGTTCCAAGCTCCATTTGAAATGGCTGCCCAGATTTGTGTGAGTTTTTGTGCAGAGACCTGCTGCACTGGCTGAAACAGCTGTGCTGGAAACTCATGGCACTTTTCAGCCTGTGAATCTGCTGCTCTGTGGACAGTAATCACTCGTTTGGAAATGCAGTGATCACTCACCCTCTGCGTTGTTCTCGCTAGGAACTGCACTCCAGAGCTGTTCCTATTTGGCCATCTTACATCCTCCTGTTTTCATGAATTTCTTATAGATAATGTAGGATTTTCACAATAGCAAAGACTTGGAACCAACCCAAATTCCCATCAATGATAGACTGGAGAAAGAAAATGTGGCACATATATACCATGGAATATTATGCAGCCATAAAAAATAATAACACAAGAACAGAAAACCAAACACTACATGGTCTCACTCATTAGTGTAAGTTGAATGATGAGAACACATGGACACAGGAAAGGGAACATCACACACTGGAGCCTGTTGGGTGGTGGGGAGGCTAGGAGAGGGATGGAATTTGGTAATGTAGATGATGGGTTGATAGGTATAGCAAACCACCATGGCACGTATATACCTATGTAACAAACCTGCATGTTCTGCTCATGTACCCCAGAACTTAAAGTATAATAATAAAAAAAATTAATTGAAGAGTTTTGCCTTTTTATTTTGTGAATTTAAGCATTTGCATTTATTGTGGTTGCCATTATATTAGTTTTTTTTTAAAATATGTTATTTTGTCTCATATTTTCCATTTACTTTTCTTTCACAGTCTTTGCTTCCCTCTCTTTTTTAACTTTCATTCAAACTGGTCAAGTTTTCTTCTTCTGGTTAAAGAACTGTATATTTTATTTTTATTCTGATGATAGTTTCCTTTAACACAAAATTCATCCACATATTTATTTATATCTATAATTTCTTAAAGTTATCACTATGTTTATCTTTCCCGACTACTAGTTAAGTAGTCATGTACTTAGGTCACTTTGGTTTTTAATCTCCTTTCTTCTCCATGATGCTGACATGATTTTGAATTTTAGTTTGTTGTTTGTGAATGTGTTTTCTCTTTTTGTCTGTTTCAGATTTTTAAATTAGATTCCTCTTACTGCCCACATTTTTGGTAGCATTTGATGCATTTTTTCCCTGTTTCATTTGAGTACTTCTTCCAAAAAACTTGCAATGTGCATCCTTGTGTGGCAAAAATTTTCAGACCTTGTATAACTGAGAATTTTTTTTTTTACTATATGCTCAATATTGAATGACTGGTTATAAAATTCCTTATTCAGGACTTTTGCTTGAGTATCTTAATAAATAACTTCACTGTTTTATTTCATCTAATTTTGCTTTAAGAAGTCTAATGCCAATCTGATCCTTGATCTTTTGTAGGTGATGTGTTCTTTCTTTCAGGAATCTTTAAAAGTTTTGTCTGCCCTTAATATTTTCTGATTTAACTTTAACATATTTATTTGTGGCTCTCTGGTCTCTTCAGTTTGGCACAGAATTGGCCTTTTTGATGTGAGGTCTTTTCTCTAACACATTTAATTCCATTATTTTTTCTAATATTTCTTCAGTTTTTTGGCGTCCTTTTGACTCTTATTATGTGGATGTTGCTACATCTGGTTTTGCCTTCTCTATATTTTTCTCCTTCTTACTGCCTTCTGGGGATATTCTTCAATCCACTCTTCTTATAATTTATTTTTAAAACATCTACCTGCTATTGTACCAATCCACTATGTTCTTTATTTTGAGTATTTTATTTTCATATATAATATTTCCACTTGATTGTTTACAATTTTTTTTCTGTCTTTGTTTTATTTTCACCTTATCTTCTATAGAATATTTATCATGCTTAATTTAAAATCTTGACTTGTCTGTTCCAACATTATTTCAAATGATATATTTTTCAGTTTGTTGACTTAAAGAAATAACTTAAACTCCCCGATATCTTGTTTGTTATTTGAGTCTGTGAGGCAATGTTTTCTTAGGACTACCAGCCATTCTGTTTGGTAATAGTTGGGGAGGAGACAAGTACTAGCTCGTAGTCAGTCAGCAAATTAAGAAGGAGGAGGAGAAGCCCAGGAGCCACAAGCTCTCCTTGATAGTTCCTTCTTGCTGCCATTCTGCTCAGCTATTCTCTTGTCAGGGACTGATCTTGAAAGTCCTGGAAAGGGGCATCACTGAAGGAGGCAGCTTCCTGTGTTATAATCCACAGCCCTGGGTTTTGAAGAGTTGATGATAGGTGGTCAGTCAGCATGTTTTCCATAACTCTTTACCTCAAATGTACTTGTGCATTGCTCTGATATTTCCTCTTTATGACCATAAATGGCCCAGGAAGTTGTTACTGTCTGTGATACAGAGTCAGGAAATGAGTATCTCAAGACAAAGAGGGGTAAGAGTGGAAAAAAAGCTTTCCTCCAACCCATGTCCTCATCACTAACTCCTGGGCTTTGGCCACCCTACTCTCACACATATCAGTTTATACCAAGCTTCAGTCTGTGAGGTTTTCTTTCTTCACTCCGTTAATAGCTGCATTCTGTGTTTTCTTCTAGCATCTAGTTTTTCTAGAGTTGATTTTGGGGGTGGGATCCAGCAGCCTGTTCGAGATTAACTCTTGGCAGGAACCAGAGCTGTCTTACAATTTCTTTTCCTGTAGCCCTGACCTCATTAATAGTTGTTCAGAGTATGAAGCAAATATTTGGGAGGTAACTTATGAAATCTATTTATTTTTATTCAGTAAATTATTTAAGCAGTTGGGGACCCCTATTTATCCTCTTAGAATAGAAAAGAAGCTTCATTTGGGCAGTGATATGTAGTAGCAAAACTTCCCCCATTCTCTTTTATTTTTCCAGAAGACATCTAGAAAACAGATTTTACAATGGATGAAAGTGAAGTGGCTCAACTGGAGTAGGAGATGGGCTGCACTAGGCACCCAGCTTATCACCGTCACAGTGCAGCACATGGGGTGGCCTCCAAGGCACTGCTGCAGGACCTCAGACTTCCATCAATTAAGACATTCACTTTTTCAGTCTTCATAATATTTTTCCTTAATAGCTGTGCTTGAGACTGACTAACAAAGCAGGAGGCCATTTGCTTGAGGATGTCTTCACACTTTGAGTTCCTATGTAACAAACTGCAACCTAACTTAGTATGTAAACAAATTGCAACTTAACTTAGGAGTGTAATAAACAGCCAGTTCTCAGCCAATCATAAACAGCTGTGCTTCAGCTTTTATGGGCAACCAAATGATCAGACAACACCCAACTAACACAAATGCCTATCTGCAGTCAATCAGATGATTTCTCTACTTTGCTTCCATGTTTATGTTATAAAAGCTCACTGTTCATGCTTCTGGGTGTAGTTCTGTGAACGTCTCTGGTATAAAAGCTCACTGTTCATGCTTCTGGGTGTAGTTCTGTGAACGTCTCTGGTTTTCAGTTCTGCTCAACTCATGAATCATTCTTTACTCAAACAAACTCCATCAAACTGCACAGTGGCTCACACATGTAATCCAAGCACTTTGGGAGGCTGAGGCAAAAGTATCCTTTGAGCCCAAGGGTTTGAGATCAGCATGGGAAAAATAGGGAGACCCTGTCTCTACAAAAAATACTTAAAAAATTTGCCAAGCGTGGTGGTACACGTATGTGGTCCCAGCTACTCAGGAGGCTGAGGTAGGAAGACTGCTTGAGCTCAGGAGGTAGAGCCTGCAGTGAGCTGTAATTGCACCACTGCACTCTAGCCTGGGTGACAGAGAAAGACTCTATCAAAAAAATATTAATTTGTCTGAAGTTTTACTAACACAAGTTATTTGCCATACCTTGCCTCATAGTTTTACTTTATTCTTCCTACAACTTCCTTAAATAAAATAATTCTATCCATCAGTGACAATTACTTAGTCTTTATTATATTAATAAAGTCATTAAGATTTTTTTGTTAATCAGTAGCTATTCCTTCCATAAGTCATTTTAATGTTGGGTGAGAGAAACCTTATTTTTACTATCATTGCTTTAATATTTTTCAGTACATACAAATAGACTATATTATAAAACACATTAATAGAAATATATATGTTTTAGAAAAACAGCCTTCAAGATTATTTCCTTTTGCTACTATTAAATACATTGAAGAAATAGTAGTTTTATTAGAGTCCATATATTTTTCAAATAATGGTAACCCTTTTATGGGCATATATTAAATTTAGTTTTACTATCAGATTATTACATATTCATGGTAAAAACTTAGGAAACACAAAAGAGAAAAGGAAGAAAGAAAAAGTGGAAAGAAAAGTCATTGCCATTTTAATCATTTATTGATAAGATTTTGGGCTATAACCTTAGTCTCCTGCCCAGGTATATGCATTTTGCACTTTCTTTTTGCAACAGATGTGAGATTATATTGTTTTCTATTTAGGTTTAAAACTTAGCATATAGCCAATGTCTTTCCATTTCATGATTTATTCTTCCACAATACATTTTCCTGTTCTTGGATACTTAGGATGGCTCAAGACCCATTTTTATAAATAGTTTACTTCATTAGTTAAGGTGCTTTCGGTGGCAAACACCAGAAAATTTGATTTATAGAAACACTTTTGATTGACATAGAAGAATGAGGATCTGGGAATGGGGTTACCTACCTGACTCACATGGAGGAAAGAGTAACATCAATAAGGAAGAAGGAAAAATAAACTTTGGATAGGCACCCAGCACTACTATAACAGAATTAACCTCAAATTATTAGCTCCCAGTGAATGTGCCAATATTCTTGCAATTATGTGATGGATCTAGAGTAGGCATTATCATATCTTCTCTGATAAGAAAAGCAATATGGAAGAGAGCTCCTTTCTAACTGCTTTCATCCTTCCTGCTTAGAGCATGATTCTCAGATCTGTTGTAGCCACCCTGTATTCATGAGTGAAGACAGTGTTGTGCTGAGAATGGCAGATGGGAAGAGTGGAAAGGGCGGGAGAGTTAGTCAACATTGTTGACTTGGTGAATCCACTTGAGACCGTCTATCTCTCTACTTGTAAACAGTAAATGTCCTCATGGTTTAAGCCATCGTTAGTTGTGTATTCTGTTACCTGCAGAGAGATATATCCTAAATGAAATAGTTTGTCTAATAAGTAAATTAAAGCAATTAAAGCAGGTTTTCTCCAGTTCCCATCTTGATTTTAAATGCTTAGTAATACCAAATAAAACATTAGCTAATCATCACAAATACAAATGTATGAATTAATTTTTTTTACTGTATTTTCACTTATCTTCCAGACACCCCATTGTGGAATAGATCTGCTTTTCTGAAGAATGCCTTGGGCTAGTGTTCTAGAACCTCTTTTTCAAAATAGTGCAAGCTGGGATGGTGTTCCAAAACCTTGCTTTTGTTATACAATTGCTGATATAAACAAACAGAATGTTCAAACACATAATAAAACACACTTGTTTGTATCATTGTCTTTTTTTAATAAGACAAATTGTATTTTCACCTGACACATTTTCATAAGTTGGTGTGGATTTCCTTATGTTTTTACACAATCTGACATGAAGTGTTTGTTTCAAAGTCCACACTACAAGGCTTTAAGTCATTAGTTTGAGTTCTAGGATTGGCAAGCCTCCACTTTATAAATTTTGCAAATGTTCAGACCTTTGATAGGAGGAAGGGAGCTACAATCTGGAAAATGGAATTTTGAACTAGAAGAATAAGTCTGGTGAACTGAGAATTTAAGTTGTGGGTTTCATGGAACAAGTGACAGTTTAGATGCTCATTGAAATTAACCAATATTTATTTCTGGGTACAAGAAAATATAGATAGTGTGTGTCTGATTAGAGTTGTTTTCTATCATTCTTAATACTCTTTTTATATTGCTCCAGATGTTCTTAGTCTCAGGATAATCAGTTTCCTTCCTGTGTTTACAAACATACAAAAGTTAAACCTCAATATATTTGAACTGAAAAAAATTTTCAAAATATTCTCTCTAACCTAGTTTTTATTCTGACTTTGTAACTTCACAGTGACAGAACTAATGTCTCTGAAAAATCCTTCCCCCATATTGTGTTTTAGACAAAGAATACCAAAGTGAGCACCAGCCTAATGACAGATTTTCTAGGTAACTTTGAACAACTGAAACATGTTAGTTTTAAAAGATATTTTGAATAGTTCTCTGTTGCAGAATTTATGGCTTCTGATGCAATTTTACAGTGTTCATACTTTTAAAATAAAGCACCATTAAGGCCATAAAAGTGTCTAGGACACACAAAACAGAAACTTTGAATGATGTAGGCGGATTCTAAGATGACCCTCAATGACTCTTACCCTTGTATGATCCCCTCTCATGTAAGTATGGGTGAAACCTGTGACCGTAATGAGATATTACTCTCATGATATGTTATATGATAACAGAAAGATTACCTGTGGGAGGAGGCTTGAAGACTGCTGAGTAGATGCATTTTAAACATTCTTTTCTTTACTAAGAACCAAAATTTTGAGTATATAATCACACTTTGAATAGATAATCCAAAAAAGAAAACTAGGATTCAAAAGAAAAATGACAGGAAATACCTAAAACAAGGAAGGAAAATGAAGCAAGGCAGCCTGCTCAGCCAGGATAATCTGGAAGCCAAGAGACTCCCCAGTACAGGGAAAGGGGAAGTGAGGAACCCTTAATGGTACACATTTCCACAATGAACTCCTGCAATCCTAGCTATGGGAAAGCCTGTCGACCCTTGCAGGTTCTGAAACTAATATAGGGAGCCACCAAGAAATTGTGGGATGAACCTGTTCAAAGAGGGAGCTCGTATTAGGTCCCACACATTCCCTGAGACCTAAGCAGCTACAGCAAGGCTCTGATTTAGAGTTCTTTTCCCAGCAGACTGCATGCTATGTGGAGGCCCAGCAGCACTGGGGCTGAGGCACAAGAGAAGCATGGCTGCTGCCCCTAAGTCTTAGATGTGAGTGACTGCCAACTACTACCACAGGGGCTGAGGTGTGGCCAATGCATGGGCTAAAAATGTCAGACCTAAAGCATGAATGGAGTGCTGCATAGCAAACTGTGGCTAAGGCATGAACACACTGTGGGTAAGGCATGAGAGGTACATGTGTTCCTTACCAGTCAGCCTAGGCTGCCTGCCACTGAAGGCAGTATCACCCTCCCAGTGGAAGGACAGCAGTGTGGTCACTGTCATCTCTCACTTGAGTGTTCTACCAACGACCTGGGGATTTCCTGCCCCTGCCTACCACAGCAAGCACCACTGAGGGGCCTGAGAATAAACCTGCCCAGCCTAGCTTTGCTCCTCAGTGCCGGAGCACATAGTCCAGGGACTAAGAGATTGCCCAGTTTCATCTACTTCCATTGGCACCTGAATACTCCTCCTGTGGATGTGAGGTTAGGCCTCCCCACCCAGATTCTATTCCACAGCTGGCACTTACCTGCACATGCCATGTGCAGGCCTGGAGACAGACACAATCAGCCTATCTAAGCCAACACCAACACCAGCGTACTTCCCAGGTACCAGAGGGACATCTCACTACTGCCACTACCATCATCCGCATCATGCTAGCCTCCCAGTGGCCCAAGAACTCATCATTCTTTCCAACCCAGTGCTGCCATTACCAGCATCTGAGGAAGCCACCTGGAAGCCCAAGAATCAGCTTGCTTGAACATACTAACTCCAGGTGCCAGTATATCCCACTTGGGTCCCGGAGACAGGAAAGCTGAACTTGCCACTTACACCACTGGGGCCTGAAGACTGGCCCAACTGGCATCCTAGTCCCCAGAAAAACTTTACCACAGTCTCCACTAATAACTGCACCCTATGCCACTGAGGAAATCACAAATATCATTGATGCTGTTTACATCTGAAGAAATCACACAGAGACTACATTACTGCAAGTACCCAGAATTGAAGTCAAAGTGCCCTACTTAACCAACATCATAGAGTCATCTCCAGGAAATAGTACCTTCATATGAAAGTAATTCAAAAAATTAGAAGCAATGTTTACAGCAGATTAAGAGATATCAAGGCAAGTATACCAGAAGCATAAAATAGCAAGGAAACATGACATCTACAAAGGAAAACAAAAATTCTTCAGCAACGGATCCCAACCAAAAATAAATTCACAAAGTCCCAGAAAAAGAATTCAACTTATTGATTCTATGGAAGTTCATACTAGATAATTTTGAAAAATAATAAAAAGATATCAGAAAAACAATTCAGTATATGAATGAGAAATTTACTAAAGAGCTAGATACTATATACAAAAGAACCAAACAGAAATCCTGAAACTGAAGAATTCATTGAATGAATACAAAATACACTTGAGAGCTGCAACAGTAGACTAGATGAAGCAGAAGAAAGAATCTCAGAAGTTGAAGACAATCTTTTGAAATAATCCAGTCAGATAAAAATAATAAGAAAAAAGCAATAAGCAAAGCCTTTGTGACATATAGGGTACCATAAAGTGACCAAATATTCAAATTGCAGGGGTTAAGAGGTTTTCATCAGTAGGTGAAGAGAGAATGAAAAAGTTAGAAAACCTCTTAACAAAATAATGACTGAAAACTTCCCAAGTCTAGCAATATATTTAGACATAGAGATACAGGAGACTCAGAGACCCCTAACAGATAAAATGCAAAAAGGTCTTCTCCTTCACACATTATAGTCAAACTGTCTAAGTCAAAGACAAAGAGAAATAAAAAAAACAGCAAGAGAAAAACATCTAGTCATCTCTAAAGGAATTCCTGTCAGACCAACTGTAAACTTCTCAGCAGAAACCTTAGCAGTCAGGAAAGAATGGGATAATATATTCAAATTGCTAACAAGAAAAAAAAAAACTTGCCAGCCAAGGAAACTATATCCAGTAAAATTATCCTTTATAGATAAAGGCAAAACATCTTTCCCAGGCAAGCTGAAGAAATTCACTACAAAAGCTGAAGAAATTCATCACTACTAGACCAGCCCTATGAAAAATATTTAATGTATTCCTAAATCTAGAAGCAAAAGGACAATATTTACCATGATGAAAAAAAACAAAGTTAAAAAACCCACTGATAAAGCAAACACACAAATGAGGAAGAGAAAGGGCTCAAATGATACCATTACAGAAAACTATCAATACAAACAGTAGGAGAAAAAGAAAGGAACAAAGAATAGGCTAAAAAACCAGAAAAAATGAACAATATAACAGAAACAAAACTTCATATAGCAATAAGAACACTGAATATAAATGGATTAAATTTTAAACTTAAAAGATATAGACTGGTTTGATGGTTAAAAAATGTAGAAGATGCCCACAAGAAATGTACTTTATCTACAAAGACATGAATGGAAAAGACATTTCACACAATCATGAAACAAAAGTGAACAGGAGTAGGTATACCTATGTCAAATAAGACAGACTCCAGTCAAGAGCAGTAAAACAACAACAACAACAACAAAAGATAAAGAAGGTCATTATATAATGATAAAGGTATCAATCCAGCAAGAATAAACAACTATAAGTATATACTCACCTAAGACTGGAGCACTCAGATTCATGGAGCAATACTACTAGATCTAAAGAGAGAGGTAGACTGAAATATAATAATAGTGGGAGACTTCGATGTCCAACTTTCAGCCTTAGAAAGATCATGTAGACAGAAAGTCAACAAATAAACTTTGGATTTAAGCTAGACTTTAGACTAAACGGGCCTAACAGTTATTTACAGACCATTCTATCAAAAAACTGAAGGATATATATGCTTCACATCAGCACATCAAACATACTCCAGGATAAACCATATGTTAGTTCACAAAACAAATAATCTCAACAGATTAAAAAAATCAAAATAATATCAAGTATCTTCTCAAACCATAATGGAATAGAACTAAAAATCAATACCAAGAGGAAGTTCAGAAACTATACAAATACATGGAAATTAAACAACATTCTCCTGAATCACTATTTATCAACAAAGTAATTAATATGGAAATAAAAACAATTCTTGAAACAAATGAAAGCAGAAACACAATTTATGTAGACCTGTGGGACACAGCAAAAGCTATTCTAAGAGGAAAATGTATAACAAAAAAAATACCTACATCAACAAGTAGAAAGATTTCAAATAAACAATCTAAGGATGCATCTCAAGGAACTAGAAAAGCCAGAACAAACAAAATCCAAAATTAGCAGAATAAAAGACATTACAAAGTCCAGAGTAGAACTAAATGAAATAGAGAATAAAAAATACAAAGTATCAACAAAACAAAAAGTTGGTACTTTAAAAACATACACAAAATTGATAAACTGCTAGCTAGACTAACAGAAGAAGAGAGAAGAGCCAAATAAACAATTAGAAATGAAAAAGGAGATATTACAACTGATGCCACAGAAATACAAAAATCATCGCAGAGTATCATGAACAACTATATGCTGACAAACTGGAAAACCTAGAAGAACAAATTCCTGGAAACATATAACCTGCCAAGATTGAATGAGAAAGGAGAATAACACCCCAACCACCAAGATTTAAAGCAAAAACCTCAGTAATGGGTAGAGGGAATCAGTAATAAAATATCTTTCAACAGAGAAAATCCCAGGACCAAATGAATTTACTGCTGAATTCTAGTAAACACATAAAGAGGCTAATACCAATCCTACTCAAACTATTCCCAAAAATTGAAGAGGAGGAAATTCTCTTTAACTCATTCTATGAGGCCAGCATGATCCTGATATGACCAGACAAGTATACAGAAAAAAAAAAGAATATCCTTCGTGAACATAAACATAACACCCTGAACAAAATACTAGGAAATTGAATTCAACAGCATATCAAAAAGAGAATATCCTGTGATCAAGTGGGATTTATGCCAGAGATGTTAGGATGATTTAACATACCCAAATCAATAAATGTGACACATCATATCAACAGATTTTGTAGTAACTCTGCTTTCTTGACGAAATTTTCTTTCTTGAAAGTATTTTTTTGAGAAGTAATTCTTGAGAATAATTTTTGAACATCAATATTTTTGCTAATACAAAACATTGAACAATATATCTCAAAGTGTGTTTTATGGACTCTCAAAAGATACTATTTAATGAAAGTTTTCTGAGGCCAGATACATTCAGGAAACAGTGAATTAAACAAAACTAAACATGTTTCTTCCTCAATTCCTTCCTTGTAAGATTTCTCATGGCCTTCAATACGTTCATTTGTATTGGGAATTTCTTTTCTTTTATTCTTTTTTTTTTGAGGTGAAATCTGGCTCTTGTTGCCCAGGCTGGAGTGCAATGGCGCAATCTCGGCTCACTGCAACCTTCACCTCCCGGGTTCAAGCAATTCTCCTGCCTCAGCCTCTTGAGTAGTTGGGATTACAGGCACATGCCACCATGCCTGGCTAATTTTATATTTTTAGTAGAGACAGGGTTTCACCATGTTGGCCAGGCTGGTCTCAAACTCCTGACCTCAGGCGAACTGCCTGGCTTGACTTACCAAAGTGCTGGGATTACAGGCCTGAGCCACCATGCCTGGCCTGTATTTGGAATTTCTATGAATAAAATGAAAACGTGAAGAGATTTTCAGGGTCTCCTAAAGTTGCTTGCATATTGTACAGTTTTTGTTTTGGAGAAAACATCTGGAAGACCACTATTTCCTAAAATATACTTTGAGAAATGCTAGCAAAATAAGATTTTTAGAGCTGGAATACAATTTGGAGATGACTTACCCTAATCTTAAGCTTTTAAGTTATCTGAAGTCTCAAAAATAGTTAATGGCAGAGATGAAACTTAAAGCTCACACATTTTGAAGCCTATATAGCTGCTGTCAACCATTCTGTATAACTTACAATTAAAAATAAATCTTTAAAATTATATAGTTATTATATCAAAACAATGGAGTTAAGCCTGGAATTTTCAAGTTTTAATTAAATGTAAGACTGGTGATCTATCTTTCTGTTATCTGAATAACGTTCTCTAGAATCGTTGCATTTCCGTCTTGATCCATAGTAATTCTTTTGATTACTATGTATGTTTTCATGAGAAGAAAGTATTATCATTAGATTTTTGGCATTGTCTGCCAATGCTGAAAGCAATTCAGAAACAGATGGAGACCAGGTGTATAGATGGTAGGAGTGTGGGGGTGTGGGAGACAGCAAGGAGCCATCCAAGTGAAAAATGTTGGAATGACTGAATCAAACCCAAGCTTTATTAGTTTCCAGTTTCTGTTATGAAATTTGGTAATGTTACCATTCTGCAATTCCTCTAGGGGTTGCCACTTGCCTTTTTTCAGACTGGAGAGGATATGGCAAGCAGCCTTGTTCTATCATCAGTTCCAGGGAGCTCTTGCATCTCCAGCCTCATGCTCTGTGTGCATGCCAGCAAGTTGATAACTCCAAGAAGCTGATCTCATCTCAGGCACTTGGGAAAGGTATGAATTCTGGGACTGGGAAAATCTTTGTCAGTTCATTCTTTTGGGCATCATTGATGATAACTGTGATAGTCTTCCCAAACCAATTTCCAGGTGTTTTATCTTTCTTACCTGGTATGGAACCCCCCCTTCCACCCCATGCCGCCACAATGCAACAATTAAATGGACCTTTGGAGATGTCTGGGATCTAGTCCAGCATCTCATAATCATCAGTCTGTGGACATTCCATAGGACAATGGGTGAGATTTGAAGGGTCTGAGAACCCCTGAAATAGTACACAAAATTTGTGACCAAGTCATTCTTCTGAGAAAAGTGTTTATAATTACATTAGATACTCAAATGGGTTGATATCCCCAAACCATTAAAAACCACTGATCTAGTCTATCCATCCTAGATTACACATTTGAGGAATTGAGTCTCAGAGAGGCTCAAATAATGAAAGAAATTATTTAAGAATAAAATCATACAGTTTTCAGAGATTAGGCCTATAGTACTTTTCTAATTCTATTTAAATTAATCATCAAGCATTAAATAAGTAACTTTTAAGAAATAATAACTTTCTATATTTGGACATTCAAATTTTGAAGAGAATCTGGGTCGCATGTGGGATTAGTTATCCCAAGATGAGGTTCTTTTTTCTTCTGTGGTTTTTTGAGACAGAGTCTTGCTCTGTTGCCCAGTCTGGAGTGTAGTGGTGCGACCTCAGCTCACTGCAACCTCTGCTTCCTAGTTTCAAGTGATTCTCATGCCTCAGCCTCCCAAGTAGCTGGGACTATATGTGTGTGCCACCACGCCCAGCAAATTTTTGTATTTTAAAAATAGATACAGGATTTAACCATGTTGGCCAGGCTAGTCTTGAACTCCAGACTTCAAGTAATCCACCTGCCTTGGCTTTCCAAAGTGCTGGGATTACAGGCATGAGCCACTGAGCCTGGCCCAATTATGAGGTTCTTAATAGTTATTTGTGAGACATTCACAAGTGAGAGGATAGAGTCACTCCCCCTGCTATGATATTGTTCTTATGTTTTCGTTCACTCTTCTACTAAGCATCTCTTTTTTCCTAGTTACTTACATATACACATAACGAGGAACAAAACTTGCAAGAAAGTCTCATTTTGTATGTAGGTTCTGTATCAGTTAGAGTCCAGCTAGGAATTGGTATATTCAGTGTAAGCTCTTCAGCAAAAAGAACTTGATAAAGGGAATTGGTGAAACAGATGATAAAAAAGCTCAGCAGCCAAACAGGGTATCATAAGGCAATCTAGAGAATCACAACAGCAACACACTACTCTCTCCATCATGTAAGAAAAACAATGGAAAAACTAATGTTTTCAGACCCTAAAATGTTAGAATACCTGGAAAAATGTAGAAACATGGTAGAGACTGCAGCTGAGAGCTAGTGCTACAGAAGAAATGCAGCCATTGCCAGTGGCAACTCTAAAGGCAAAGACAGAGAGGGAAAACTACTCTGGCTTCACTACTCTTCCACTCCAATCTTCTGCCAGTGCCTGTCATCAGCCAAACCTACCAGAAAGGCAGAAGATAAGATACCCTGGGAATTGTAGTCCTCTGAAATACAGGACATAATAGGAAATGGAAATATGATTAATCTGAGAGCCAAAAAACAGTCATATGGCATAGATTCTAAACCTAACATAAAAAGCAAGGGCCCCCACACTACCATTGCCACTGCTGCAAATATCCACACTAAGACTGGTAACCCTGTGCCTGCCAGTGCCCCTCCTCAGCCAACAAGCATGCATCCTGCTGCAGTGCTGCTGCTGTTCTGCTGGCAAGTGTGAATGAGTATGAATCCTGCTGCCACTGCCTAATGAAGCGTGTTGGCTGGCACCACCAGTAGTCTGGAAACACATTGGCCCCTCCAGTGCAGTAGGTTCCTAACCTTGAGGAGCCACATAACAAAGCTGGGAGCTTGATACCAGTGTCCCCACAGAGCTTGAGAATGCAATTCAGGAGTCCTGAGCTGAGCTTTGGCCTCCTAAAATCTTCCAGAAGTGAAGCCGGTTGACTGAACCCACCTTATACCACAATCAAATCTTCGCATACCCCAGAACTTAATATAATAAAAAATTTTAAAAAGGGCCAAAAGAAAAACAATCTACCCAAAAGACAGTAATTTCAAAGATTAAAGGAACATCAGCTTATAAAGATGAGAAAAAATTCTGGCAACTCAAAAAGCCAGTCTTCTTATTGCTAAATGATTTCACTAGCTCCCAAGCAATAGTTCTTAACCAGGCTGACATGGCTGAAATGACAGAACTAGAATGCAGAATATAAATAGGAATGAAGATCATTGAGATTCAGGAGAAAGTTGAATCCCAAAGCAAGGAATCTAAGGAAAGTAATAAAATGGTACAGAAGATGAAAGGTAAAATGGCCATTATAAGTAAGAACCAAACTGATATGATAGAGCTGATAAATTCACTAAAAGTATTAATATTTTAGAATACAATTGCAAGTATTAACAGCAGAATCAACCAATTTGAGAAAAGAACTCCAGAGTTTGAAGACTGGATTTCTGAAATAACTCAGACAAAAATAAAGGAAAAGCAACAAAAAAAGAATAAACATAACTTCTGAGAAATATAGGATTATGTAAAGTGACAAAATCTATGACACAGTGGCATCACTGAAAGAGAGGGAGAGAAAACAGGTGCCTTGGAAAACATATTTTAAGATATCATCCATAAAAATTTCCCCAGCCTTGCTAGTGAACCCAACATTCAAATTCAGGAACTGCAGAGAACCCCTGTGAAATACTACACAAGAAGACCAACCACAAAACACATAGTTGTCAGATTTTCTGAGGTTTAAATGAAAGAAAAGATGTTAAGGGAAGCCAGAGAGAAGGGTTAGGTCGCCTACAAAGAGAATCCCAACAGGCTAACAGTAGACCTTTCAGCAAAACCCTTACAAGCTAGAAGAGATGGGGGCTCATATCCAGTATTCTTAAAGTGAAGAAATTCCAACCAAGAATTTCATGTACAACCAAACTAAACTTTATAAGTGGAGGAGAAATAAAGTCCTTTTCAGACAAGCAAATGCTAAGATAATTTGTTACCGTCAGACTTACCTTAAAAGAGGTCCTGAAGGAGGTGCTAAATATTGAAAGGAAAGACCACTACTGGCCACTAAAAAAATACACTTACATACATAGACCACTGACATTATAAAGCAACCACACAAAGTCTGCATGATAACCAGGTAACAACAAGATGACAGAATAAAATCTACACTTACCAATACTAACCTTAAATGTAAAGGAGCTAAATTCCCCAATTAAAAGTTATAGAGTGGCAAATTGAATAAAGAAGGAAGACTCAACGGTATGCTGTCTCCAAAGGCCCCATTTCACATGCAATGACATTAATAGAGTCAAAGTAAAAGGATGAAGGAAAATCTACCAAGTAGATGAAAAATAGAAAAAAGTAGAAGTTGCTATTCTAATTTCAGACAAAACAGACTTTAAACCAACAATGATCAAAAAAAGACAAGGGGATTAGATAGTGGTAAAGGGCTGAATTCAACAAGAAGACTGAACTATCCTAAATATATACACACCCAACACTGAGTGTCTCAGCTCAGCCAGTGCTGTTTCCCTTGGACAGAGGATACAATATCAAACCAGCTCTAGGATGTTCAGCTGCTCAGCTCAACCAGGGCACTGATTCTCCAGGGTTCCAAGTGTCAGTATGGCTCAGGCTTGGGTGTCATGACTACTCTGGGTGGCCCAGGCACTTTATCCCTGGGATGCAGGTTTCAGCATCAGCTTAGGTACCGTGAAGCATGACTGCTCTGGGTGACCAGGCACTATTCCTTCAGAGGCAGAGCACTGCTTCAATTTAGGCACCTGGGAGGCGTGATTGCTCTGAGTTGCCGAGGTACTGTTTCTCAGGATGCAGGGTGCTGCTTCAGCTTTGGCCCAAGGGGATCGAGGAAGATGGCAACCTCTGCTTGGTCCCATGGAAAAGAGTGTAACAGATGCTGACAGCTCTGAGTGTGAATTCTGCTGTCACGGATATCAGGCCCTTGGGCTGGGATGGGTTGGTGGTGGCTTAGTCTCAGGTATGAAGGAGAGCCATGGCTACTTGTCTCCAGAGCAAGACAGTACAGCTGTAGTTCCACTTCCAAGTTGCTTAGTGCAGTAGCCATGTGGACCATAGAGGGTGAGGGACAGTGTTGGCATCTTTTCTGGAGGGATCATTGCTATGTGGACTCTAGCCAGCTCACTCAGCTGGGCTTAGTGTCTGTGCCTGTAAAGATTGCATGTGACGTACTTTGGGAGGCCAAGGCGGGCGGATCATGAGGTCAAGAGATGAAACTACCCTGGCCAACATGGTGAAACCCCGTCTCTACTAAAAATACAAAAATTAGCTGGGTGTGGTGGTGTGCACTTGTGGTCCCAGCTACTCAGGAGGCTGAGGCAAGAGAATTGCTTGAACCCTGGAGGCGGAGGTTGCAGTGAGCCGAGATCGTGCCACTGCACTCCAGCCTGGCGCCTGGTGACAGAGTGAGACTCCGTCTCAAAAAAAAAAAAAAGATTGCAAATGACTCCAGTGATGAGGTCTGTAGGTGTTGCTGGGAGTTGCTGTGATCCCCTTGCTTATCTCCTTCCCTAAGAAAGAAGTTCCTACAAGTTTCGAGCTTATTTCAGATGGGGTAGGGATGGTGGTGTCCTGCCATTTCTCTGATTCTCTATGTGGCCATCCTGAATTTCTGTACTCACCAAAATTTCTGCTACTTCTCTGATGCACGGTGATGCTCTCCTTCAGTTATTTTGTGAGGGGGATGAGTGCTAGAGGCTTCTAGTCTGCCATCTTGCTGATGTTAGTAGTTAGTTGTAGTGACTGAATAAACCAAATAGATGGGATACAAAGTGAATAATTCTGGTCTCAAGTAACTTATAACCCTCTGGTTATTTTTAGCTTCTCCAGCAGAAATCAGTTTCATCCCTAGGTGGATCACCACCTCAGCAATCTATGTTAGCCTTTTAAATCCTTTAGGAACAGTTTGGTATAGTCAAAAGTGAATGGGTTTTGGAGTTAGAAGAACTGGGTTCAAATTTCCGCTCTCCAATTGTCTGTTTAACTTTGGACTATATATGTAATCTGCTAGAGTCTTTCTTTTCATAGGCAAAATGAGGAAAATAGTACCTACTGTGTAGAGTTGTGAGGATTCAAAATAATTACTATAAAACATCTGATCTGAGCACAGGGCTTAATAAATTGTGGCTATGATTGTGGACTTATAGTTGCCCCACACTGGCTGTATCAGACTTCTGTTGCTGAAGTTTAATTCATTACTTCTTGAAAGGAGAGTTCTGGCCAAAATCCAAGTAAAAAAAATCCATTTCCCCTCAAGAGTTTCTTTTTGTTATTGCAGCTTTATAAAAAGTTCTTTTAATTTTTGTTTTTGTGGTTTTCTATGAATTTGGGAGTACTTTGTTGCACATTTTGAAGCAGTGCTGCAGAGCTAAATGGTTGCACTTTTACTTAACAGACCTCCAGTAGGCTAGTACCAGTTCTGTATCTTTTTCTATTTTTTTTTAAATTATAGGGCTTTATTGTTTATAAAATTCTGTTTTTTAAAAAGATATTTAGGGGTAAATGTGCAGGTTTGTTACAAGAGTATATTGCGAGATGCTAATGTATGGGTGTCTAATGCTTCCTTTGCCTAAGTAGTGAATGTAGTACACAGTAGGTAGTTTTTTAACTCTTGCCTCCCTCTCTGCTTTCCTCCTTTTGGGATTTTCAGTGTTTATTGCTCCTGTCTTTGTGTCTGCGTGTAGTCAATTTCAGTTCCCGCTTATAAGTGAGAACATGTGGTTTAAATTTTCTGCTTTTGTGTCAATTTGTGTAGGTTGATGGCCTGCAGCTGCATCCGTGTTGCTGCAAAGGACATGATTTCATTAGTTTTTATGGCTGTGTAGTATTCTATGGTGTATATGTACCACATTTTCTTTATCCAGTCCACCATTGATGGACACCTGAATTGATTCCATGTCTTTGCTGTTGTGACTAGTGCTGTGATGAACACACAAGTGCAGGTGTCTTTTTGGTAGAACAATTTATTTTCCTTTAGGTATATTCCTAGTAATGGGATTGCTGAGTCAAATGGTAATTCTATTTTTAGATTTTTGCAAAACCTTTGAAGTGCTTTTCACAGGGGCTAAACTAATTTGCATTCCCACCAATAGTATATAAGCATTCCCTTTTCTCCACAAACTTTCCAATTTCTAACTTTTGTCTTTTTAATAATAGCCATTATGACTGGTGTGAGGTGATATTTCATTGCAGTTTTGATTTGCATTGCTTTGATGATTAGTGATGTTGAGCATTTTTTCATATTTGTTGGCTATGTGTATGTCTTTTTTTTAAGTCTCTATTCATGTCCTTTGCCTACTTTTTAATAGGGCTATTTTATTTCTTGTTAAATTGTGTAACTTTCTTATAGATTCTGGATATTAGTCCTTTGTTGGATGCATAGTTTACAAATATTTTCTCCCGTTCTGTAGGTTGTTTACTCTGTTGATACATATTTTGTTTTTCTGTGCAGACTCTAGTTGTTTGCCTTTTAACAAGGTGCTGTGCATATGTCAATCAAAGCAAAATGAAATGCTTCTTAATTACTTGTGACTTTCTAAATATGAAATTTGGAAATAATGTCACATAAACTACATGTTCTAGGATTATTTGGATTGTTCTGCTCATTTTCTTTGAGGATGTATTTAATCAGTTCTTAAGGTTGTTCTTCATTATTATGTTTTATTTTTTTGAGATAGAGTCTCTCTCTGTTGCCCAGACTGGAGTGCAATGGCATGATCTTGGCTCACTGCAACCTCCGCCTCTTGGGTTCAAGCAATTCTCCTGCCTCAGCCTCCTGAGTAGCTGGGACTACAGGCATGTGCCACCACACCAGGCTAATTTTTGTACTTTTAGTAGAGACCTATTGTATGCCTAGGTGCCCCAAATTTCTTAACATGCTTCTAAACTTTTTAATACGACATTGTCAGGGTTTCTGAAGTTATAGGTGTAAAAATACTAAATAATAAGTGATAGGTAGAAATATTGACTTTGTTGCTGTCTGAGGCTCTCACGAGCAAGAACAAGACTATTGATTTGAGGCTGAGAGTATAATCTGGAGAAAGAGAAGGGAAAAGTTAAAATTTAGGAAATACACCTGTTTACAAACTGTATTCTCTTTCTGTACTTCTTTTTAACCACTTCTTTAGTTTCTAATTCTGCATTTTCAGCCATGGATTTCTTACTCTTCCTGTAGGACATCAACTTTATTCTAGCCAAAATTACAATACACATTCTCATGGTATTTCCAAGGTGACCTGTAAACAGATTTACATAACTCATCAGTGACCTTCCATTTGTCAAGCATGGGACATAAGGGACAGAGGGAGAGAGTGAGACAGGGAAGGAGGTAAATAAGAGAGAAAGGGAAGGACCAGGTGATTTCTTACAGTGCCCTGGAAATAAAGGGATGGTAAAATAGCACCTTTGGTTGACAGCCTTAGATTTATCTCTGTTTCTGAGCCTCTAGTTTCAGCCTGTCTCTAATCCCTTCCAGAATGCTCTTTCCTACATGTAAGCAGATACAGAATTCCCCATTGTTTACAGAGAATCTTAGGAGCATAGCATCTAAAGCTCTTTAAAATGTGTTTCAGCCTTTCTTTCTCCTATTACACTCTTCAATTTGCTTTCTGTGCCAACCCTATTAGACCTCTAGATGTTTTCTGAAAAGTATATTCTTTTTATTTGCATTAGTATTTCAGCCAAAAGCAATACAATCCTGAACTAAAAATGGCTTAAATAATAAGGACATATATTATTTGTATAACAGAAAACCCAGTGGCAGGCAGTGTTGATAATTCAGCTGCACAAGGACACAGCATTTTAATGTTTAGCTTGCATTCCATATGTGCCAGATATGGCCTTATGTTCATCCCCAGCCAGGCTTCATAAAAAGGAAGAGTTTCTGTTTGCATTTTCTTTTTTTTTTTTTTTTTTTTATTTTTTGAAAGAAAGGAAAAGAGAGGAAAGAAAGTGAGAGTGAAAGAAAGAAAAAAAAAGAATGTACGAGAGAAAGAAAGAGGAAGAAAAAGAGGGAGAGAGAACAGGATTCTTGTTCTA
>CAUYLG010010786.1:0-37374 GCA_963573385.1 Cacajao melanocephalus | reverse complement strand
CAGATATAAAATATATTTTATAGATTTATACAGACATAAAATATATTTTTAATATATAAATAATATATAATATGTTATATTATATCTGTATAAATATACAGATATAAAATATATTTAATATATAAATAATAATTATATATAAATCATATATATTTAATATATAAAAATATATTAAAATTTTTATAATTTAAAAGTTTTCATAAACATTCAGAGTCTTTACCACTTGTAAAATTTAAATGTATAAAAAATGATGCACTGAATAATACCTTGGGAGGAGAGAAGTTAGTTACTAAGACACTAATTAGAAATAAATATTATGAAATGTCTGTCTACATTCAATTATGGTCTATTCCCTATTCCAAAAATTATATCTTCTTAATTTGTTACTTTTGTCTTCAGAATACCCGACCAATATAGCATATTATAATAAACTATAGTGGCATTCTGTTACACTGGGGAAAGGAAATTTGTGTAATGTGGAAAAGCCATCCAGATAGAATTGCATCATCTTAAAGAGGAACAGCCTGTCCTTCATACTCCTAAGGCCATTCAAAAGTCTCTCACACCGTGGGACAGAGACTGCTCCACTGCTTTCGTAGATAATAGGGTTCATAAACTCACTAAGAATAGATCATTTAACTGTCTGAATTTCTTTAAGGGTAGGATATTATCTACTGTACATTAAAATAATGCTAGAAACATATTTCTTTTTCTTTTTGGGGGGCAGCTGAAGTTTTTGTGAGAAATAGCTAACACATTGGACTTGGAGGAAAATAAGAAGACTGAAGCACATTTATTTTGAATACTTTTATACTGTTGTCCTCCCATGCATTTAGGGAAAGAAAACCTACAAAATATACCAGTGGGGAAAAAAGAAAGAATCGTAATTGTTTTTCAAATCTGTGACTTACTTCTTATCTAATGAATTTTCCTCCACACATAATCCACTACCCAACTGCGTTCCCCATAAACCAGCAAGTTTACCACCATAATAAGTATTGACCTTGATATTTATTGTTTTATTTCCCAACAAAAATGTGTTGATAGATTTCCACTCACAGATCACTGTACATTTTTTTCTTAGAAAATCTGTTTTTTTAAATTGTAATTGTTGTTTTTATTTTAAATTGGCAGATAAAATTGTATGTGTTATAATGCACAACATGACGATTTGAAGGATATGTACAGAATGGTTCACTCTATCTATGAGAACAAGTGTTTTGGGTCTCACATGAGTGAAATCTTGCTGTGTTTGTCTTTCTGTGCCTGGCTCATTTCGCTTAACGTAATGCCCTCTGCATTCATCCCTATTGTCACAAGTGACGAAAGTCCTCTCTTTTTATGATAGAGTAGTATTCCACTATGTACGTATTCCACATTTTCTTTATCCGTTCATCTGTCGGTGGTCACTTACATTACTTTCATGTCTTGGCTATTGTAATACAGCTGCAATGAACATGAGAGTACAGATACCTGTTCCACATGCTGATTTTCATTCCTTTTGATATACGTCCAGTAGAGAATAGCATATATTTTGTCAGCATTTCCTAAAATGTTGTCAACTAATAACCAAGCTAACCTTGATTCTTTCAGTTTTAACTTTTCACTGAAATTTCCAAATGCACCTGCATCTTTCCTTACACTGATTTTGTTTGTTTAATATCCTATGACTATTTCTGTCAATCTTATCAATTTTTCCACATCTATTAATAACAGCTTTTACCTGTTAGCTATTGTCCTCCTTTTTGTATTCTAGCAAAAAGATTTTGATATGCTGTATCAGAAAAAGAGACCCAGAGACGCATTTAAAAAGTTTCAGTAATTGCATGATGTCGTGCTTTAGTCACTATGTGTTATAAAGTTATCATGTTTTCTTTTTATAATATTTAGAAATACTAATAGTAGCAATATTTAGGATATGGTTTTATAAATGTAACACATTTTAACTTGTTATTTTCAATGTTTTTACATTCATAGGAAGTTTAAAATCAGTCTGGAGAGCTTGCTTGTACCCTTCACCCAGTTTTTTCCATTGGTTATACTTTACAAAACTAAGGTAAAATATCATTGCAGAAAACTGACATTGGTACAAAGTGTGTGTATAGTGTGATGCCATTTTATTGCCTGTTTAGATTCTGGTTACCAATGTCAAATGAAGATACAGAACTATTGCAACAAAGTATTTCATGACTACATCTCCCTTGTGCTACTCCTTTATAGTCACACACACATATATCCCATGGAATCCACTACTCTGCTTGAGATTTTCATCATTTTGTCATTTAGTGGCATCACACAGTATGCGCTTTCGATAACAGCCCTTTTCCTTCAGAGTCATGCTCTTCACATTCATTCAAACTTTTGTATATATCATTAGTTCACTCTTTTTTACTGCTGAAAAGTATATCTTGATATGGAGGTACAAAAGTTTGTTTAATTATTCAACTATTTAGGAACATTTGATTATTTTCAGGCTTTGGCTATTCCAAATGAATTTGGTATGAATAATTGCATATAAATCTTGTGCAAGCATAGATGTGTATGTCTAGAATAAATGCCCAGCAATACGATCAATGGTTAACATGGTCACTTTCTGTTTGATTTAAAACAAAATATCTTTCAGAGTGGCTTTATGACTTTATATTCCTTACAGACATACATAAGCGATCCATTTTCTCTTTCTCTTTACCAGCATTTGGACTTCTCAGTAACTTTTACTTTAGTTCTCCTAACGCTGTCATTTCCTTAAAGTTTAGTGATGTTTAGCATTCTTTCATGTGCTTATTTGCCATCCCTAGAGCCTCTTTAGTAAAATGGCTCTTCCTTTTTTTTTTTTCCCATTTTCTAATTAGTGGGTTTTTTTAACGTGGAGTTTTGAGAATTTTTTTAATAAATTCTAGATATGAGCTCTTTATCAGATTTGTGGGTTGAATATATTTTTTTGGGAGCTTGTGGTTTGTCTTTCATCTTCTTATCAAAGAATTTTCAAAGTTAGTGTTTTAATTGATTTTTGATTGATGTTTTGGGATGGGCCATGCTTCTGCTGTCATGTCTAAGAAGTCTTAACCACATCCTAGGTCCTAATAGTTTCTCTTATATTTTGTTCTCGAAGTTTTATAGATTTACAGGTTGAAAATAAATCTATGCTCTATTTTGAAGTTTTCTTTCTTTATTTTTTTTTCTTTTGCATGAGGAGTGAGGTTTAAATCAAGGGTTACTTTAACCTGCGGATATTCAATTACTCTAGCACCATGTTTTGAAAAGACTATCCTTCCTCCATTTAATTGCTTTTGAATATTTGCCAAAAATCACTTGGTCATACTTGTATGCTATTTCTGGGGCATTTATTATGATCCATTGATTGATGTGTCTATCTCTCTATTGATACCATGCAGTTAGATAACTGTGTACCATAATCTTAAAAATCAGTTATAGTAAGCCATTTGGCTTTATTCTTTTTTATTTTCAAAATTGCCTTTACTATTACATTTTTTGGCTTGACTCTATACATTTTACAAGAATTATGTCTATATCCACAACCCATTTATTGAAATTTTGGCAGGAATTTCATTAAACCTATGTGTCAATTTGAACACAGTATGACTTTATTGGCATTTTTATTTTTTTCACCAGAATTTTTGAATTTTCACCTTAAAGTATTGTAGATGTTTTAAGTTTACATCACAGCAATTTATCATTTTTTGAGTAATTATAAATAATATTGAAATGTTTTTAGCTTCAGTAAGCACTTTTTGAAAATGTTGATTGTGTATTTTTGTGGTCTTTGCTAAACTTACTTATTAGCTCTAGGAGTTTAGTTTTTATATTCCTTAAGATTTTCTATGTAAATTATCATGTGATCTACAAATAGGAACAATATTATTTGTTCCTTCAGCCTCATATGCATATGTTTCCACATCCTCTTGCACTGTCGAAAAATGTCAGGACTATGTTCACAAAAATTGAAAAGAGTAAACGTCTTGCCTTGTTTCCAAACTCACAGGTAAAGATCTACTCTTTCACATTACGTATTATGTTAGCTGTAGTTTTTCCTTTTTTTTTTAGATCCTCTTTATTAAGTTCAAGATGTTCTTTCCTACTATTAATTTTCTGAGAGTATTTATTAATTATAAATGTGTGTTGAATTGTCAAATTATTCTTCAAATGATTTTTTTTTTAGCCTGCTAAAATCATGGATTTTACTAATTGCTTTTAAAATGTTGAAACAGCCTGCTTGTCTGGAAGAAGACCCTTGATAACAGTGTGTATTCCCTATAAATGTTGCTTAATTCTACTTTACAAAATATTTAAAAATCAGTTTTACATTTATATTTACACAACATTTTGCTGTGTAGTGTGTTTATTTTTGCCTTTTCTTGTTTTGATTCTGTCTTTGCTAATTTGGGAACAGTAGTGCTAGCTTAATTAAAATGAATTGGTAAGTGTTTCATCTTCTTTTATTTTCAGGAAGAGGTTGCATAGAATTGGTGATCATTTTATTTTTAATTGTATATTAATAATTTGTAGACTAGTATAGTTATGGAGTACAAAGTGGCATCATAGTTCAATATAATGTAAAATGACTAAATGCGAATTAACATATTTATCACTTCAAATATGCAACAATTTTGATGGTGAGAATATCAGAAATTTACTCTCAGCAAAACTGAAATGTACAGTACTCAGTTATTAGCCATATTCATCATATTGTGCTATTGATTTAAAAAATAAACCAGATGTACTCCTTCTACCAAAGCTTTGTATCCCTTGACTATCATCTTCCCATTCCTCTGAGTCCCCAGCCTCTGTAACCACCTTTGTCTTCTGCTTCTACATGTTTAATTGTTTTAGATTTCATATATAAGTGAGAACATGTGGTATCTGTCTTTCTGTTTCTGGCTTATTTCATTTAGCTTAATAGTCTCTATCTATATTGTAACAAACAACAGAACATTTTTTAAGGCTAAATAGCATTACACTTTACCAATATATTACATTTTCTTTATCTATTCATCCCTTGACAGACACTTAGGTTTATTCAATCACTTGGCTATTTTGAACAGTGCTGGAATGAAAATAGGAGTTCAGACCTCTATTTGACACATTGATTTCAAATATTTTGGGTAAATACCCAGAAGTGGGATTGCCATATCATATGACAACTCTCTTTATAGTTTTTTGAGGAACCACCACACTGTTTTCCATAATAGTTATACTAATTTACATTTCCACTATTAGTGTAAGAGGATTCCCTTTTCTCCATATCTGCAGCAATCCTTGTCTTTTGTCTTTTTTTATAACAACCTTTCTAACAGAAATGAGGCCATATCTAATAGGGGTTTTAGTTTGTGTCTCCCCAATGATACGTGGATTTTTTATCATGTATCTGTTAGCTATTTGTATCTTCTTTGGAGAAATTCAGATTCCTTGCCCATTTCTTAATCAGATTATTTGTTGTCTTTCTTTAGAGCTGTTTGAGTTCCTTATGTATTTTGGATATTAATCCCTTATCAGATGTATGGCTTGCAAATATTTTCTCTCAATCTGAAGGTTGTCTGTTCACTCTTGTTTCCTTTGATGTGCAGAACCTTTTTACTCTGATGTCATCCTATTTATCTATTTTTGTTTTGTTGACTGTAGTTTTTGAGTCAAATTTAAAAAAAATAAATGTTACCCAAACGAATGTTAGTTTTTCTTTCATTTTCTGCTAGTAGTTTTACAGTGTCCAGTCTTAGGTTTAAGTCTCTAATAATTTTGAACTAGATTTTATATATAGTCTGAGATAAGGGTTTAATGTCTTGTTTCTTTTTTTTTTTTGCATGTGGATATTCTGTTTTCCCAACAACCTTTATTAAAGAGACTGTCGTTTTCCCATTGTGTTTTTGCTCTTAAACATTGGGTAGAATTTGCAAATGAAATGATCTGGTCCTATAGATTGCTTTTTTGATAAGTTTTTATATTATGCCTTCCATTTTCTTAATAGTAATAAAGCTCCCAAATTATGTACTTGATATTGGACAAGTTGAGATAGTTTGTCCTTTTAATATAATTGATCCATATTATCTGACTTGTTCATTATTACTCCCTTAATGTACTTTTGGTTTTTTCAGGGCCTGTAGTGACATCCCGTCTTTCATAGTAATAGTGGTAATTGACGTCTTCTCTGTTTTTCTTTCTCAATCTTTTTAGAGATTTGTCAGTTTCATTAATCTTTCCCAAGAAACAGATTTTTGTCTCATTGACTTCCTCTCTTATTTTCCTGTTTTCAATTTCATTGATTTCTGCTTTATTTTTCTTCTGTTGCTTTAGGCTAAAGTTGTTTTTTCTCTAGTTTCTTAGGTTGAAAGCTGACATTATTGTTTCAGATCTTTTCCTGCTCTAACATATGTTCCTAATGCTGTAAATCACCCTCCTGGCACTGCATTTGCCACATCTCACATTTGGTATGTTGCATTGTCATTTTTATTTAAATCAAAAATTTTTTAAGTTAGTCTGAAGTCATCTACTTTGGCTTATGGGTTATTTAGAAGTGTGTTGTTTGGTCATCAAATATTGAAGGATATTCCACATCTGTTTATGTTGTTGAGTTTTAGCATAATTCTATTGAAGTCTAAGAATAGACTTTGTATGATCGCTGTTATTTTAAATATAATAATGTGTATTTGTTGCCCAAAATGTAATCTTTCTTCATGAATGTTCCTCGTAAACTAGAGTAGAATTTGAATTCTCTTGCCACTGGATGGATAATTCTATAAATAGCCATTAGAATAAGTTGATTTACAGTTCTGTTCAGTCAACTAAATGGAATATTTGCCTGCTTGATCAATGTTACTAAAAAAAATGGGTGATAACGTCTCAAACTATACTCTTACACTTGAATTTTTTTTCTTTCACGAATATCAAGTTTTGCCTCACAAATTTTGACTCTCTTTTTAATTGTGTACGTGTTCACGATTGCTAAGTTGCCTTGTAAAACTTATCATTACTCCTGATAATCTTCCTTGTTTGGAAGTCTGGGTTTTTTCCCTTGAAATTTATATAGCTAACCCAGTCTTTTTATTTTTTTAAAATTAGTGTTAGTGAAGTATATCTTTCTCTATCCTTTACTTAAACCATGTAATTTTTTATGTTTAAAGTGGATTTCTGATAGTGTATCAGCATACATTTGGGTCTTTCATTCTGAAGCTCATTGTCTTTTAATTGGTATGTGTAGATTATGTCCACTTGAAATAATTATTGAATTCATATTTACCATGCTTAACAATTTTTAATTTATTGCATTTGCTCTTGTTTATATTCCCTTCTTTTTCTATATTAGTGGGTTTTAACTGAGCATTTTATCTCCTTTCCAAGTATATTCACCGTATATTTTTAAAAGTAGTAATTGCCCTAGAGTTCATAATATATGCTTTTAACTGATATAAATCCACATTCAAATAACAGAATGAGGGGAGCAGAAAACCAGGAGGTACAGAGTTTCTGCTGTGCAAGATTGAGTAAGTCCTAAAGAGCTACCATACAGCATATTGCCTAAAGTTAACAATACTGTATCATATACTTAAAATTTTCCTGTGGTTGTAGGTATCACGTTAAGTAATCTTATGACAAAAAATAATTCTTATAGACAAATAGAGAATGTGGAATCTTCTAAAGGTGTTGGATAGATTGATGGCATAGCTCTCAGTGAGTTTCTTGGGTGCAGGCTTATCTGCAGACTCATAAAGTTGTGTACATTAGATATGTATGGTTGTTTGTATGTTAATTATACATCAGTGAAGTGGTATAAAAAAAACTTTCATTTCTCCAAGAAAATGCATTGGCACCTTTTTCAAAAATTATGTGATCTTTATATAGGGACCTTCACTTGTATAGGGACCTTGTAATAGAGTACTCCCAATTCCTCTTTCACCTCTTATGACATTGAAACCATTTATCTATATGATATAATCATCTTATAATTGTTACTATTATTATTTTAAGCAGCTATATTTTCAATCAAGAATTAAACAAATAAAATGTTAAGTATATCTTAATGTGTTTTCTCTCCTGTGCTCTTCCTTTCTTTTTATAGTTCCACATTTGTGAGTTATATTATTTCCTTCTCCCTGAATAGCTTTTAACGTTTCTTACAAGACATGTTTTCTAGTGATAAATTCCCTCAGTTTTTGTCTAAGGAGAACTTTATTTATTCTACATGTTTAAAGGATAGTTTTGTAGAACATAGAGAACTGTTAAGTTGGTGAAATTATTTTCCTTTAATATTTTAAACATTGCACTCCACTTTTTTTTGGCTGGCTTGGTTTTTGAAGAGAAGACCCTTATAATTTTTATTCCTGTTTTTCTATAATTAAGGTGTTTTTTCCTCTGGTTTACTTCAAGATTTTCTCTTTGCCATTGGTTTTCAACAGTTTAAATAGTCCTAGAAATAGATAGATAATTTTAGTATTATGCTTAGTATTGACTCTTCATTCTGGATCTGTGGTTTGGTGTCTGTCACTAGTTTTGGAAAGTTCTTAGCTATCATTACTTCAAATACTCCTGATAATATTTTTTCATCTTTGTAAGGTATTCCACATACATGTATGTAATCTTTTTGAAATTGTTCCACATTTCTTAGATGGTGTGTTTTTTTTATTCCTTTTGCTTTTTACATTTTAGTTTCACAATAGCATTTTCCTTGGCTATGTCAAGTCTACTTATAAGAACAGCAAAGGCATTCTTTATTTCTCTTACGATGGTCTTGATTCTTACATTTTCCTTTAATTCATTTTTAGAGTTTTTATCTCTCTGCTTTCATAAACCATCTTTCTGCCTATATTTTCTGTTAGAGTCCTTTCTATATTAAATCTAACTATTTTAAAATTCTTCATGTGATAATATCAAATCTGTGCCATAATCAGATTCTTGTTTTAGTATTTGGTTTGTCTCTTCCAACTGTGTTTTGCTTATAATGGTGTTGGTTTCTCTTTGTTTTTGTTTTTTTTTTTTTTTGGTGTTTATATCATTGCTCACACTTTTGTTGGAGGCTGGATATTTTGTACTGAGTATAGACTAAAGATTAAATTCACCTTAACTTTTGGGATATATATTACTTTGGCTAGGAATTGGGCTTTATAAATACTTTCTTAGTTATGGTTGTCAAAGGCTCTCATAGATTTCTTTTTTTCCTTCCCTTTGTTCCCTTGACTTTTGGCTTCTCTGATGACTCCTCCTCAGGGAAAGTCTGTGTCTTGCAGCTCTCTCACTCTAGCTGCTGTTATTTTGCTGGAGCTGTGTCAGTGTTGTGGGAAGGTCAGAGAGGAGAAACATTCTACAACCTGCGAATGAAATATTTTTCTTCCAATGAGCCTCTGTCTGTGGTCTGGGACTTACACAAGTCTTTCTCCAGAGGTATTCTCTTAGGTGATACAGGAAGGCTAAAAGGAACTGGAGTGAGAGAGGTGTCATTCTGCAGTTGGGACAAAACTCTAGTAGTCTTTTGCCTTGTAGAGTAGATTTTCTAATGAAGATTTCTTTGGACCTATTTCACAGTAATTACTCTTCCCCTTCCTCTTCTCTTTTTTGGATTTTTACCATCAGAATTTGGTCAGTTCCTAGAAGTAAAACTCCCTCTAAAACTGCAGCACCACTAGTTTATCATTCTTATGCTAGTCTACGTTTTGCCTCCACCAATTGGAGAACGTCAACATTACCGTGTTTCTATAGATCTACAGTTCAGGGCCTTCTTTTCCTCAGAAGCAATCTTGGCTGTCAGTCTCCAAAGTGGCCTGTGTCTCCAGAGTTCTATGTGGACGATAGGCCCGGCAGCTTCGGTTATTGGTAAGTGCAATAAAAGTCATTGATTTTCAGTGTGTCCAGATGATATTTTCTTGTAAAAACTAGAGGAACAACTTCCAAATTCTTTACTTGTTGGTGCTAAAGTCAAACTTTCCCCTCAAATCTGTTTTTCGAAAATTTTTGGCAAATATTGGGAATCATCTATTCAAATTAAATGAAGTGTTATGTTATAGTGAATATATTCTTGATGAAAAGAGCCAAACTCTGGAAAATATTTGAAGAGATTAATTCAGAGCAAAATATAAGTGACCATCGTCCATGACACAGCCCTCAGGAGGCCCTGAGTACATCTGCCCAAGGTGGTTGGGTTACAACTTGGTTTTATATATTTCAGGAGGTATGAGACATCAATCAAATACATTTAAGAAATAAGTTGGTTTGGTTCAGAAAGGTAGGATGACTCAAAGTGTGGGGGGAGGTTCCAGATTATGGGTATATTTAAACATTTACTGGTTGACAATTGATTGAGTTTTGTCTAAAGACCTGGTATTGACAGGAAATATTTAGGTTAAGGTAAAAGACCAAAATTCTTTTGAAGTCTTGCAGTGGCTGCCTTTACAGATAACAGAGGACATGTGTTTCCTATTCAGATCTTTAAAAGAAGGTGTTAGACTTTTAATTCATCTCTTCAGGTTTGGGAAGGTCTGGAAGAAAAAGATCTAGCTATGTTAATAGGGATTCTTTACAGATTTCCCCCACAAAGGACTGCAAAGAAACATAAAAGTAAAATATTTTGGTTTTTTTCCTTGTCTCATAATGTTATGCCAGAGTCACATTGGAAAGTCAGTCATGATATCCAGGGTTAAATAAAACCCATCTGATGAGGATTCATAGTTTATAGCGTATGACTCCTCAGACCCCTTAGACAGGAATTTGAGCAAGATAAAAAAATCAGAGAGCTTAGACCTCAAAATATATATTACATTTACGTAAAACTATTTAAATAAAAATAAAAACCAGAATTCCACCTTTTGAAAATAAACTTTTAAAATATTTTTAATAAAAATAACACATTTGCAATTCTATTGTTTGTTAATTTTGTTGTCAATATAAAGAATCAGTATCATGTTCTATGTATGTACATCCAGGCCTATATGTGTACATATTTAATAACAAAAATTTTTAATACTCCAAAATATTTTCAGTTGGCAGTGATAACCGTGGTAAACACTATGCTAATTGTCAATACTTCTTGAACAACAGGCTACAATATGAAATACGCAAAATTGATACTTGGTTCTACTGCATAAGAATACTTTGTCATTCAAGAACATAATGCATTCATAAATTGGAGAAGTATCTAATGTGTTACTTAATTTGCCTTTTCTCTTACTCAAGCACTTCATTATTCAAAATCCTCCCTATTTTTTTATGTAATTCAAAGAAGAAATATTCATGGGGTTGACAAAAGTACTCAAACTCTGTAAAATATTTGAAGAGGTTTATTCTGAGCCAAATCTGAGTGAAGAGACCCTGAGAACACGTGCCCAAGGCGACTGCACTATGGCTTGGTTCTATACATTTTAAGGAGACATAAAACACCAATCAATACATGCAAGATGAACATTGGTTCCATCTGAAAAGGCGGGACAACTCATGGTGCTGGGTGGGGAATGTGGCACTTCTAGGTTATAGGTGAATTCAAACATTTTCTGATTGACAATAGCTGAAAACATTTGCAGTTTATCTAAAGACCTGGAGTCAACAGAAGGAAGTGTCTGGGTTAAGATAAGAGGTTGTGAAGACCAGGGTTCTTACTATGTAGATGAAGCCTCCAGATAGCCTGCTTCAGAGAGAACAGATTTTAAATGTTTCTTATCGGACTTAAAAATACACCAGATTCTTTAGTTAATTCTCTCCTGGATCAGGAAAAAGTCTGGAAAGAGAGGGGATTCTCTCTAGAATGTAGATTTTCCCCAAAAGAGAGAACCTTGCAGGAACATTTTATAATATGTCAAGGCAATATATTTTGGGCCTGCTATCTGTCCCATGGGCATTTTATTGCTACAAAGTCTGCTTTGTTAGTCTTAAGGTCTCTGTTTCAATGTGAATACTGGTCAGCTATGCCTGACCAGGAGAAAGGTATAAGGAGGCATGTTCAACCACCCATTCCCATCATGGCCTGAACTACAGCTTCAGCTTTACCTCACAATGCCGTTAGGTGAAAGGAGGAGCCCAGTCAGTTAGTTGGAGGGCTTATAATTTTATTTTTTGGTTTGCAATTGCATTTAGGAAAAATGTATCTTGTTTTACGGATAGAGGAGAATGGATGTGAAGAAAGGTTTAATTATGAATGGTTTTAGTCATAGCCTTGAGGCTTAGGGTCCTGAGTCTTTCTTCAAAAGCTGAGTTCTGGATCTGCATGTTAGAGGAGCCATATGCTCTTTAATAAAAGCATTTCTGTTTGTTTGTGATAGTGGAATCTGTGAAGCCTGGGGCCAGTGGAGGGATGTCTCCTGATTAGGTCTAAGTATGATTGTGCTTGAAAAATCTCTGTGTGTACTTTATGTCACTTTTTCCTTGCTTTAAATACCTAAAACAATTTAAGCAGAATTTATATCTTTAGCATAGTAGCATTTGCACCAAAGTGGTATGTCTCAGAACTTATTTAAGTTTTCTGCAATGTATGTCATTCACTTATATGTTTCTATATGTACGTCTTATATGTCTTACATTATTCATTATTATGCATATTATATAATATTTAGGCATTTAAAATAATTTTTGTTTTTATTTTTATAATACTTGTTGCTGCTCTATTAAAATGTCACTCTTTAAATTGAATAGATTTATGTCTGGCAATTTTACTGTTTTTTATTAAATCTATCAGTTTGAGAGTCTTTTGGATTTTCTATGTAGATGAATGTCTCATTTACAAAGAGTGATAATATTTTATTCTTTTCTTACATTCCTTATATTTTAGGGTTATTACTATTTTTGTGCAGCTAAAGCATCAGTCCTACACTGAAAAGAAATTAAACATTTTTGTCATGTATCTAAATTTACAGAGATTTTAAAAAATTATTCTTCTCCTTTCAATAAATTTGCTGTAGTTCTTTTGCAAATGTGCTTTATTGATTGAAGAAGTTCTCATTCATGTAGAGATAGCCGTTTGAAAAAATGTATTTTCTGTATTTGATTGCTCTTTTTGTTTGTTTGTTTCATAAGTTGTAGTTGCATTTCATCAAATGATTTTTTTTTTGCATTTAATGAGATGGTCTTATTTCTCCTTAAATTTCTTAAGGAACTAAATTGCATTAACAGATTTTCTAATGTTGAAAATACCTTCCTTTTGTATAATAAACCCAGAGAGGATAAATAGTTATTTCCAATAATAGATATTTCCTATTATATTTTTATATACATTGATTCCTTTTGCTACTGTTTGATTTAATTCTTTTGCATCTGAGTATTTGAGTAAAATTTTATATTTTTATATTCCTTTTCTCACATTCCTTTTCCATTAGATCAGTTATGCTAGCCATATAAAATGAGTATACTAAGATATTATGCTTGTGGAGAAATGGCCAGTATTTCTGTTCTTTTAGTGTAGAATTCAGTGTTTTTAGATTGCTTGCCTTATTTTGAGTTGGTCCTGGAAAGTTTTCAATTTATATAAATTTTCAAATTTATTGGTACCAAGGTTTTCAGGTACCAATCTTTCTAATAACTCCAATTCCTGAAGCCTCTGTTGTTCTATTTCTATTGAATATTCTTTCTGCTGATTTTCAGGCATTGTAGGTTGAAGAGTGCATTTGAAAAGGGTTTTTACAGAAATAATTTAAAGCCTCAGATGGTGTTATATGTCTCTAGAGAGCATCTACATTTGCTTCTGTTTGCAATTGTGGCCACTAGTTCCCCAGGTAATTCTAAATTAATTTGGTGTTGGAGATGCTATGAGGCTGAGCAGCAGTCCCTGCTAAGGCCTGTCTGCATCAAGTGAATCCTTACTCTTAGCAAGTGGCTAGTCAGTACCTCAGCACTTGGCAATCCCTAGCTGCAAAGTAGTGTCTCCATAGTGCCTTGTTGTCAGTGGTCAAAATCCTCCCCAATTGGACAAATCAGAGGAAAAGGGAGGAATAGGTTCTGGTATTCTATAGCAATGGAATATAACTCTAGTTGAAAACTACGTATTGTACATATTCAGATAGTTAGAAAAGGAGAACTGAATGATTCCCAACACACCAAAAAAATGGTATGTTTTGACATGATGGAGAAACCACCTTTGTAAAAATCATAATAGTGAGAAAATTATGACAGTGAAACAGATATGATTTGACCACTTCAATTTGCCTTTAACCTCCAAACTACCCTTGGTCATTCCTGGGCAGGGGGCAATGTAACTTGGAGAAATTTAGTTTGTAGTTTAAATGATAGTAGCCCTCCCCCAAACTAAACTGCCTTTGTAAAACTAATGAAAGTTAATCAGGTTAGGAGGATGAGAGGACCTTGATTTCTGCTAAGCTGTAGGTTTAGTTAAACAATTACCAGCCATTATTCCAGAGGTCATAAGATTTGCAACTTCTCCAATTTACTAATGTGGAACCTAAGATTGGCCTTTTCATATGTCTTTTCTTGCTTTAGCAGGCTTTTGCCTGCAACTCTCCACTCAACCACTCCTGTGGCCCTCACCCAGAAATGGACTCAGGGCATGAAGGGCATTTTCCACACCCCTAAGATTGCATCCCGTACCAATTAGAAATACCCATATCCTAGCCCCCTACCTACTAAACTATCTTTGAAAAACCCTAGCTTCTGAATTTCCAGGAAAGCTGATGTGTGTAATCATAAAACTCTGGTCTCCCATTTAGCTGGCTCTACATGCATTAAATGCTTTCTCTATTGCAATTCCCCTGTCTTGATAAATTGGCTCTATTTGGGCAGCTGGCAAAATGAACCTGTTTCATTAAATGGATATGCTAATTACCCTTATCTGCCTACTATACATTGTATGCATCAAAACATCACTATGTACTTCACAAATAAATACAACTATTACGTGTTGATTAAAAAATAATTTTTTTAAACGGGCCACACACACACACATATGTTGCTGTACTGCAATATTCTACCAGATCCATCCTATATTACTAACTATCTTGCTGCCTTTAAGTATTTGGTATTATTATTTGTCAGTCTTTTTTGAGTGCATGTGTGTATGTGTGTGTTGGGAAGGGTAGCAGATGTGAAAGTCCTTGCGTTAAGTATCATCTCTATTTTTGTATTAATGTTTTGCCATGTTCATCTTTTCTTTCTTTGAATAATTTTAGGTTTGTTGAACCCTCTCTTGTGCCTTTTTCATTTCAATTCCCCATTATAATTATTTTTCCCTCTATTGCACTTTCCTTAATGTTCAAACTGATTTTAAATCTTGTACTCTCTCATATAAATACATTAAAGGCTATATATTTCTGTGTCATACAAATTTTTATATTTAATATTTTCCATATTACTGTATTGTGTACATATATATATTTCCATTATGATTTCCTCTTTATTAGTTACTTAGAAGATTTCTTTTAATTTCCAAATATATGAGAGTTTTCCTTTGTTACCAATTGTTAACCCAATTGTGCCATCATCAGATAATATAATCTATGTAATATCGGTACTGGTTTTATGGACTAGATTTGAAAAGAAGACCTTTTCTCCAGCTGCATAAGACAATGTTCTATGTGCAGTCACAGTGTGAGTTTCTGTAAGGCGAATTCACTCACAGGTGATTTGTTAATAAGGGAATTAGTTTAAAATGGAGTAAACACTGTGTTGGTTAATCCACAATATATTTCAGACAAGAGGGGAGAGAATGATAGTAGGATCATATCTTTATTGGGAAATAGAAGTCTCCAATGCTGCTGCCATGCTGGCAGGAAAAGCACTACTGTATCCATCTCAAGAAAACTAGAGACAAGTACTGGGGTCCTTCCCAGGGCCACACCCCTCTTCCTGCCATGCTGCACTCTTGCTTCATTGCCCTGCCTCCATAGCCAGCCTTAAGGAGCACGCTGGCTCACACTCCTTCCATCTGCCAGTCTGTACCCACCAGCTCTGCTCCAGCAAAACTTCAATACATTTTCACTCTATTGTTCTGAAGCATTTTTAGCAACTACTGTGGCAGCATGTGCTTACATGAATACATCTGCATGGGCAGATGATCCCCTCCAGTCTCCTATACTCTTTTCTGTTTGGCCCTCTTGTTACAAAGCTGCATAGTTTAGTACTGTCCACCACAACTCTTTTGCTCATAATTCCTGCTCTTTTAAATATATTTTTCAGGAAGTAGACAATGTTTCAGTGCAGAAATATCTACATCACCTGCAGTTTCAGCTTGCAGTTTGTGTGGTTCAAATCTTCCACACACGTCCTATAAATGTTAAAGACAGGGGCATTGAAATTACCCCCAGAAATGGCTTCTATCTTTAGATTTCATGTGACCTTGAGGATTGTGATATCATGATCAGTAAAATTTTATCTGTAGGATTTTTGAGGCTTTGAGTTCTCAGCCCTTCTTTTCGTCAGATACCTGAGAAGGGTCACCAATGGGACCTTCTTAAAGTGAATTCTAGATGTCAACTTCTCCTTATAGTTCTTTCACTTTTAACTTTATGTATTTTAAAGTTACGTTACTGTGTTTAGGTAAGTTTAGGATTGTTCTCTCCTCCTGGTGAATTAAACTTTTATGTTTGATCTCTAGAAAGGCTTTTGGTCTTAAGGTCTGTTTTGTCTTAGACTAATAAAAGTTCACTACTTTTGTATCATTTGTCTTTTAAAATCTGTTATTCCATGTGGACTCTTTGCTTCTTTGTTATTGGTTGATGTGATTTGGATTTGTGCCCCCACTTAAATCTCATGTCAAATCGCAATCCCCAATGTTGGAGGATGGGTGCAGTGGGAGGTGGCTGGATCATGGCAACAGACTTTCCCCTTGCTGTTCTCATGACGATCACTGAGTTCTCATGAGACCTTGTTATTTAAAAGTGTGTAGCACCTCCTCTGTCTCCTCTTCCTCCTGCTCCAGCCATATAGGACGTATCTGCTTCCTCTTTGACTTCCCATATGATTGCAAGTTTCCTGAGGCCTCCCCTGCCATGCTTTCTATACAGCCTGTGGAACCTGAGCCAATTAAATCTTTTTTCTTTATAAATTACGCAGTCTCAGGTAGTTCTTTATAGCAATGTGAGAACAGATTAATACACTGTTATTTATTGTTTTTCCTGACACTTGCTCACAATGGCTTGTATCTTCATATTTCATGTGACTTGGAGGATTGCGATATCATAATCAATAAAATTTGATCTCTGGGATTTTTGAGGTTTTGGTTTAGGCCTTCTATATGTCAGCTACCTGGGAAGGGTCACCAGTGGGCGCTTCTTAAAGTTAATGCCAGGCTTAGGTCTTTTGACATTAGAAGTAGAGTGGATTCTAGTCCAAGAGATGCCTTGTAACCAGCCTGTCATTGGCAATGCTTTATTAAAGTTGTTTTTCCTCTTCAATATAAGCCCAAAACATCAAAGTTTCCCCACTGTCTCATTCTTTTGCTACTTTCTTCTTTTCATAGTTCATAATTTCCTTGAGAAAAATCACATTTTGGAAATTCCTTTTGTGGGCAATTCTCATAATGATTTCCCACCTTGTCAGGATCTAGACTTTTTATCTTGTTTTCCTCCTGAGGCCTGTTTAAATCCAGACCCTGGGGCCATGGGGGATGAAGGAGTCTGTGAGCACTTGGCTCTGTGGCTTCAGTGCCTGTCCAATTCATTGTTTTTGTTTCTGTGGATGCCTCTTACATTCTTGTCAACTCAACTCTACATAAAGAAGATATATGTATCCAGTTTTTGTATTCTTTTAATGTGTGATGTATTGCAAAGGTTATTAGGGCAATTAGTCTGCTATTTTGCGGGAATTTGATGTCTGATTATAGCTGAACTTCATATTAGTATCTATAGTCCTGTATTTTAAAAATTTCAATAACTATAACATATTATCATGAGAAAGTATTACTTTAATTATATTATTTTTAAAAAATAAAAACATTCTCTAGAGTGAAAAAAAACATAGGAAAAATGTAATAATGATTATTAAGCACTTTATAAGTTTGTATACCTTCAAGACAAATAGTTGTTCTTATTTCTCTAAGAACATATAATGCAGTTATTTATGAATATTAGATAAATTTAAACATATAACAACTACACAGTGAGGGTAAATCCTGAACTCTGATACAGTGGATGTGAATGAATTCTTTTCTTTGCGAACTTTTAATCTTTTTTCTTAAATTCTTACAATGATCAAGGAGTTTTTGGAAGCAAAGCCTAACCCACAGTGCTAAACATGCATTCAGGCGTCAATCACGTGATTTTCTACAAGCATCCGTATGCTCAGTGCATTCCTCGGGGATAGTTGGTAAGTGTATTGCTGGTGTTAGGCAACAGAAAACATCACTCTCATTTTCAAAAATAACATTTACATTGAGAGTGAACATTTTAACTATTATGAAAAAAGCCACATGCCCAAATGTCATGACAAGAAATTAGCTCATGCTGAAATAATGGCTTAGTATTGTTGAAGTCATGAAATTCCATTTCAAGGTCTGAGGTGACTTGGTGTTTTTGTTATATTTGATTTTATTCACAGAGAAGAACTTCATGATAACAACATTAAAAAAGCAGAAATGGAAGTCTTTGAACTGAGGTGATACACCCTCTTCTTTTTCATGGCTCTGAATGAATGTAGTCTGCAGTCTTTCCCCTTATCCTCACACCCACACACTCTTCTTTCTGCTGAGTGGTGTGGTAACAGCACAGAGATAGAGATCAGAACAACAGATTTTGAATAATGTCTCCATCACTCTCTGGACTACTGGAAAATCTGGTAACCTTTCTCAGCCTTTCATAATTTGAAGAGTTGTCATGAAGAGTATATTCTGCTAAATGAGCAAACAGTGACTGTAGAATGTAATGGAACTTTTAATATAATAGGTTTTTAATATCATAAGTTGATTCTAGATCCTGTAATTAAATTGTAAATAGATTTGGCCTTGTGTCCATCCACTTGACTTTTTTCTATTAAATCTGCTATTGGCCTATTTTCATTATAAGGACTTGAGGTAAGAACATTACATCCCAGCACACAGAATGAAGGTGCTAAGTAAGAGTACAAATGAGCAACTTGGTTTTATTGCAAAGGTCAGGAAATAGAGTTTTTAAGATTGGTTCTGATATACATGTATAATGCTTTATTCCTTTGGGCTGTCTTCCCAGTAGCTGAAAAAAATGACTCCTCTTTCATTAATACTTCCTTCATCATAGGCCAAGTTGATTTTATCACACTTTTCCTACATGTGATTTTACATCAGCAAGATGAAACAACTTATGGTATGTACCAATATATTAACCATTCATAAATAAGTGACATTTAAATATGCAAATAGTCATATCATGATGAGGTTTTACTTTTATTAACTTAATATGTCTACACTAAGTTGAATCATTGGCTTGAAAATCAGCTCCTTTTGAGGTCAGCACATTTGTTTCATTAATGTTCAATACTAATAAACTTACACACACACACACACACATATATATTTCTAAATTTACCCTTGAATTGTTTTTCCTCCAAACTCAATAAATAAGTTTTTAATTCCGTTTATTAACAGGATACTATCTGGCGTGTCGTCTAGTTTCTGACATAATAAACCTCCTAGTGACGGTTCTCCAAATGCTATTCTGGCATGCACTCTGGAGTAAATGCATTTAGTAATCTCTAAAATCATTCACTAAGTTACACTTTTTGGTCAAGTGTTGATATAAAATTTTAGCAACTTTCCTCTTCTTATGAAAAGAGTTCTCAGACATTAAGAATTTTAATTCCTAAGTCAACATGAAAATAGCATGATCCATGATTAATTTTCTTAATTGTCAAAAAAGTTGTGATTACCGTATTCTAGACCCAGAAAATGTTCTTTTAATCATACTGTCTAGTATACACCACTTCATATAAAACCTAAAGCAAATTTGTCTCAGTAATTTATAACAAATGGGTGTTATAGATTTGAAGTAACCCACTTTCATCCCCTAAGTCAGCCTCCACTCTTAACAGTATAAATTTATTGAGTCTTCTTAATTCCTTCACACCAGACTCTTGTAAAAACCTAATATGTGATTATTGGAAAAATAAGTGACACACTTCTTTCCTTCAGCAATGCACTATCTTACTGTAAAGATAGTTCAGCATTTCAAAAGAAGTTGAGTAAAAGACAACATGTGAAACAAAGAACTAAAAACACATGGAACCAAAATAATGAATGTGAGGGAAGGTAAAACTAAAACATGAAAAATAGATCAGTAATATGTAAAAACATCATTTACAAATGTTCCTGTCCCTTTATGACTTTTAAAGATGCTTACATGGAAAGATACAGAAGGAGCAAATCAATCCAGCCAAATCAGCTGACCCATTGAAAGAAGGTCATGGAATGACAGGTGTCCCAGCCATCTGTCAGTGCCAAAGAATCAGACATTTTTCAAGGGGAAAGACATGCCTGAGCCATGCTCCTGAGTGAGACAGAAACTTTCTGGCTTTCTATAAAAAAAAAAAAATTCCTTGATCTTACAATTAATCTTGATGGATTTGTCAATACATTTTACCATAAATAAATACTAGTGAAAGTGATCACTAATTCAATTTTGCAATTAAACTGGATATTACTCATAGGAAGTTTTTTTGCATTGATACTTGTTATCCATGTGCCAGATGCCGTGTGAAGAGTTAGCTGGGATTAAATTTAATTAAATTCATAATCTCCTTCTGAAAGCTTTCTAGAAAGTTTGAAAATGATTGGATTTTAGTCTCAGAAGATATGTCTCTGCCTATAATCTTTTTGAAAGGAGAGAGATTGGATTCAAATCGTTACCTAGAGTTCCATAGTTTGCCTGGATTGATAATACTTTTAAAATTATTTTTAAAATTAAGCTGTACTTTATCACCTTTGTTATAAACTTCATTGATCCATATCATTGTCACTTGAAATGACAATTATAATAAAATGTCAGGATATCTTAAACCTATCTCAATCTTTCACCTATGCCTAATTATGGATGATATATTCAAGCAAGAATATAGCCATCCTCAATAGTATAACACGATGATGAACTGGCATTTTTAAACACTTTTTGGCTCTTCTTATTGACTGTTTCATTATATAACTTGCATTTAATTATTTTGTCTTGAAGTGCCTATACAAATAAAAATAAAAAATAATGAATCTTATTTACATTGTGATATGTCACATACTGACGTGGTTCAGTTTGTGAGGTTTTTGCTTATTTGTTGTAGCAAATCAAAGTGCATAGACAATACATACACACACACACACACACACACACACACATATATATATATATATATATATAGTTCTCTATGCCCCGTGTTCACACTTCAAACTGAGGTATCCAACATTAAAATGTCTTATTCTTCCTCATACAACTTTTCCTAGATGGATATAATATTTTAAGTTTTATTAAATAAAAAAAGTCAAAATCACTGAAGAATCTCATTTTCTAAGTCTCAGCTGATCTGTTTTTGCCTTGTGACATCCACTGGATTGTACTCAAAAGAGTCATTCCTGCCCTAGAAGACAGGGCCACAGGAGGATGATCCTCATGGATTGGTGCACATGTGGCCTTCTGGTGGTCAGCCTAAGGTGAGAACTCACCCTCACTACAGAACCTATCAGAGCAAACCCAGGCTACAGCATTTTGAATCTCAGAATTGAAAGATAAAAAGAGATTACTTTGCCTTTGCCTTCAAGGACGTGCCACTAATGAAGTCAGTCAAATGAGGTCTCTTTGAGACATCTGGGTGGCTGAGTAGCAAGACAATTTCCCCTTGCTTCTAGTATGTTACTTTTCTATAGTATCCTCAGCTTTTTCAGGGTACTGGAGCTAAGCCCAACTCAAATGCAATTTGTTGACTTGGCTATTCTCTATTTGCCAGGTCCTTTTTATTTTTAATTTAAGTGTCAAAGCCTAGGGTGGACAATTGAAAAGGCTTTGCCAGATCCAAAATCAAACTGTTATTAGAGATACAGGCTTAGTATTGAACCAAATCAAGCCAACTACATTACGCAAAGAATACCGAGGAAATTATCAGGAGCAGAAAATAAAACACAGTAGATGAGTGCACAAAAGATATTTTCTTGACCCCAATTTTCCCGGTACATAGAAAATACAAACACTTGTGTCCCTGTAGCTGAAAACTGTTGTATCATCCAGTCAAAAGTGGTTTTCTAACTATTTTACTGGTCCACATAAACATAAGAAGAATATAGGATTTTGATTTTCTAATGCTGTGATTGAAGATAAAGTACATATTTATTTTTTCCAAAAGTTTGATGACAAATTAGTTTATTTCCAAATCAACTCATATAAATGTATATATATGCCAGAAAGCATCCCCCCACTGCAATTGGTATGTGACATGCCATAACCTACATACGTTTTTAGTCATTTTTATCAATACTACTTTCATTTTGGGGGGGGTTGCTTTTATCACTTAATAATTAATCATAAGAATATAATTTGGTTTGATGGAGCCATATGAAAGAAATTCTTATACAGAAGACTTCACTGAGAAATTCCTGTTCAGATGTTAAGATTTTTATCACCTCCACACATACATGATGGTTTATTTCCTTCTAGAAATATCTATTGGCACACTGCCTATGCACAAGCAAGCCTGTCTGAGAATATTGGATAAGTGACGATGTGTAGGTGTCTACTCTCTCATAGGAAAGATGATATATATGCACACTACAAAGACACAAGGAAATGCATAGCAGGCAATAAAATATAAGTAGTTTAGAGGTAGAAGAAATGTTATTTCCAAATGGAGCTTATTGGGAGAGGCGTTATTAAAATGCTGTTCGCCATCGCATAGGCAGGTCTGAATTGCTGCGGGGCTGCTTCCACACGTTCTCTGACAGAATGGTTCTGAGAACATTCCAGCCAAAACTTCTATTCAAATTGGTCAGGCTGATCTTACAACACAGCTGCTGGAAGGAACTGAATGGCACTTTTGAATTTCAGTCAATTTTGCTGCCTCATGGACAAAACCGTGTCTGATCTCTTCCATTAAACAGCACTATCAGAATTTGAATTTTTCTGCCACAGAGTATATATAGACACAATTTTGGTGAATAGACCACATGCTAGAGATGAGAATTAACCGTCTCATACCACTGTGGCCCATTGTAATAGAAAAACAGAATACTTATCATTTTCTTGTGGAAAAGTATTATCAGCTTTCTCTTTTTTATTTTCTTGCTCATCTGTCTCTCTCTTACTAAACCATGAATTCTTGGAGGGCATGGATCTGTATCTTTCTATACACATTACATATTACTTATGTGCTCAGAGAACATTTCCTAATGAATGTTCAATAGGTATGGAGTGATTATGTTCACATAATCCTGCATCTCAATAGTAAACCCAAATTGTTCTATAGAGAGCAATTTATCCTACAGGCAATTTTCATTACTCATATTTGATAGAATCTCTATCATTCATTAGGGGATATAATCTGCATGTCTTTACTTATGGTTAAAATAGACCCCTATCTGGAACTGGATGAACACAGGAAAGAAACGTGTTGCCCAGGCAACAGAGCTACTTTGTTTGAATGACTTTCCTCATTATCACAGTGGAAGTTAAAACAGATACTGTGTAAGAAATTGCTGAGTTTGTATTCAGTCTGCTGATGAAGAAAATAAGAGAAAAAAACACTACCTTTGAGTGAAAGATGTAAAATTTGGGGATTATTCTCTATGTTGCCAAAATGTATGATAGTATGTTTATTTAATTCATTAAAATTATTATAGAAATTTCTGAATAAATACAAGAGCACATATCACAGCCTGTCCTTTTATTTTGTTTACTTTCTATTTCTCATTTAGAAAATATTAACACCTTGAGAGAAAAATTCTGTTGGTCTCTTTCACAGCTGTATCCTCATATACTAGACATTCCGAAAACAGAATAACAGGCAAATAAATAAATTTTGAAACTTGGTGTCAGATACGGTCTAATGTAAACCTTCTTTGATATCACTGAAGCAAAATGATTTTGTATTTGTAATTGCAATATTTCTTATAAAAATAAAACCTTTTTAAAAATATTTGATATCCCTCTTTTAAAAAAAATAAGAGGTGGAATCTTACAGCTCATTTCATTGATCATTGTTTCAGTTTTCTTATAAATGCTTTAATTGAGAAGTAGCAATACGTAGTAGTTCTGAGTCAAATCCGTGTTGGCTTGGAATCCTTGTTCTGATCCTAATAGTCTTGTATTCTCATTGGTGAAATGGAGTGTAAAATTACTGACTTTATAGTGCTGCTCTCAGGATTAAGAAAGACAATGCATTAAAGAACCAGTGCATTTCATGCTGCCAAGTACATAAACAATGCTAGTCAATTATTATTAACTGAATATAATTATATGGAGAACATGAAATATGATATTTCTCTGATAATAAAGATCTTACTAAATCACTTCAAAAGCTAGATAATAGCTATTGTTTCTAAGGGTGCATATAAGATATTATATAAAAATAATTTTCATTAAGTTGAACAGATTTTTTAATATGCTCTTGATAGCACTAAACAATAAATTTCTGTGTTTCTTTACAGTACATTATGTACTTTACCTCAATATTACCATATTGTAATTTTAAAAAATGCATTGTGCACAGCGTCTAGAGTCAACATGTTTTGTGATGATTATACTACGTTACATATTTTTGGCCTGAATTTGTAACACCCATATTCCAACTTAGTATTGTTTAACTACATTGATTCTCAAATATTCGACTTGAAAGAAGCAATCATACATTATCAATCATAAATTACACTCATTTCAGGAGTATTTTGCTCTACAAATAATATCTAGAAAGATATATGACTTAGCTAGCAGCAAAGCTAATTAGTGACTATGTACAATTATGTCTAGCTTCTAATATAGTACATTTTTTAACCTGTAATTTCTAAGAATTAAAGTACCATAACACTAATTCTGTCGTTGTTTTTAATTCACTGGTCTACTACAATACTCCTTTGAAGTATTGGAAGGAATCCTTGAGTGGTAATAACTCAATGGTGAAAATCACTTTATTTTTCAACCCCATACCAGTAAGGGGTGTTATCATTAAAATACCTTTGTAGGGGTATGGATGAACCTGGAAACCATCATTCTCAACAAACTGACACAAGAACAGAAAATCAAATACCACATGTTCTCACTCATAGGATGGTGTTGAACAATGAGAACACATGGACACAGGGAGGGGAGCATCACACACTGAGGTCTGTGGGGGTGGAACTAGGGGAGGGATAGCGGGAGCTGGGGAGTTGGGGAGGGATAACAAGGGGAGAAATGCCAGATATAGGTGATGGGGAGGAAGGCAGCAAACCACACTGCCATGTATGTACCTATGCAACAATCCTCCATGTTCTTCACATGTACCCCAAAACCTAAAATGCAATAAAATATATACATATAAAATATGTATAACTGATTTTAAGACTAAATAAATTTATTTTTCAAAGATATATTTTCAACAAATTTACATTTATGCATTTCCTAGATTAATATGTTATACAAAATGAACTCGCAGTTTATTTGCAAGATATCTAGGCCAGACAAATATTGTCTGTCAAGGGACAGACACACTGGTGGAGAAAAGACAGAAAAGCATGATCAGGATAATCTACTTGAAGCACAATTCATTCCCAGATACCAAGTATTGACTACAATTCATTTCAGTGCCATAGTCACTGGACAAGAAAAGATATATACTGTACATTTAGTGCAGACCTAGGTAGAGCGGAGATAGTATGAAACAGAAAAATAATTAAAAACTCTTCACTTGAAGAAAATACATCTTACTTGGCACATATCTTCAGACGGCTGTAAGATAGATGGCGAGTCTATTAGCTACCAAAACTTGAAGAAATCTAACATTCCTGTTCCCTTTTCCAACCCATTAGTAAACTGTTGAATTTACACTAAATTCTATGTCTGTATACAAAATGTATCTACTAAATTTTTCCAGGGGTATCATTATGCATTTTTCATCACCTTATAAAACTGACAGGTCACAAAGCAGAGTTGCCCTTCACAGAGCTCTTCAATAACAACAAAACTTTTAGGTTGAAAAATTATAAATTTGTTACAGAATTGCATTGACATTGCACAGCTATTTCTAGTCATCCAACATTCTTATTTTTAAACTAAAATCTTACATTATTCTTCAATACGAATATAACAAGATTTCATTACGAACACACACACACAGACACACACGTATTTAGTTCTACCACATAGTATGACAGTAATAGTGCAGTGGATGAACTTTTGTATTAATATGAAACTGAGCTTCAATTTCAGTTCCTAAGAACCATTACAAATGCCCAAATAAAAGGCATACATTTCACATTTTTACTGCATGGTTTTCTGCACACAAAGTAAAACCACAAAGTAAGTAAGGAGCCTAAACGCTGCTATTAAAAAAATACAATAGGCTTCTTTCAGGTCTGATGTGCAAAAATCTTAGCAATAGTTACCCCAATTCTTACAATAAGAAAAAATATGAACACACTGAAAGTTAATGACTTTTCTTGGGAACATTAAAGAACTGAAGTCTCAGGGCAAACTGTCACCTGAAATCTGCAGAGACAGGTGAATACAGAGAAACAGCTGAGATATTACCTGGAGGATGGGCTGCTGGAGCCATAAATTTAACACTTCTGGAAAAAGTGGTCATCATGGAAGAACAGGTAAGTAATGTAAACAGAGAAACAGAAACCCTAAGAAAAATTCAAGGAAAATGCTAGAACCAGAAAACTCTGGAACAGATACATGCCTTTGATGGACTCATCAGAATCCTAGAAATGGCAAAGAAAATAATGAGTGAGCTTGAGGGCATGTTAACAGGAACTTCCCAACTGAAATGCAAAAAGCAAAAAGTATATAATAAAGAAGAAGAAGGAGAAACCTGAGTGGATAAGGAGAAGGAGGAAGAAGAAACCAAGAATTCTGGGAGAATTTCAAAGCTGTAACATATGTGTAATGGCAATATCAAAAGAAAAAAGAGACAAAACTGAGAAATGTTTGAAGTAATAGTTACTGAGAACATTTGAAAATAAATGATACTCAAAACTAAGGACCAGAATACACAGAGAACACAGAGCAGACCAAATAGCAAAATAAATAAATACATTCACCTATGCATACCATTTTCAAAATGTAAAAAAAAAAAAGAAAAAAAAGAGAAAGTCTTGAAGGAAGCCGTGAATGGGAGGTGAGGGAATGCTTACCTTTAGAGGAACAAGGGTAAATTTCTTTTAGCTCTGTTATACAAATTAAATTAAAGCTGATTTTCATAGATAATGCTGCTTACAATCATTTATATTAACTCATTTCCTGCTGCCAAAAATTGGAAACTATCAAAATGTCATTTAATAACTGAATGGATAAAAAAATGCAGTTTTTCTGTACAGTAGAACAGTATTCAGCAATAAAAATAAATGCACTATCACGCCATAAAAACACACTGAGGAAGCACAGTGCATTGCTAAGTGAAAGAGTTAGTGTAAAAAGGCTACATACTGTATGCTTTCAATTATATCCACTATGGAAAAGCAAAGATATAGAGATGATAAAAAGATCAGTCACGCCAAGAGAGATCAGAGAAACAGGAGAGGACAGCAGAGGAGAGGAAGGAAGCACAGGAGCGTATTTAGAACATTAAGACTGTGCTGTATGATATTATGATATGTAATTGTGGTTACATGGCCCTATCCATTTGTCAAAAACCATAGAACTTACAAAACATAAAGTGAAAATTAATATATGCAAATTAAAAGAAAAAGTTATTTAGGAGGATTGGATATCCCAGGAAGGAATTCAGACCATGCCAAGAGAATCTAAATGTATCACTAACGTATGAAACAAGCTCATTGATGGGGTTAGGAAAAAAAAGGTGATGACCTAAGTAACTTTGGAAAGAAAGAATGTCTGTAAGGCTAAAGGCAAAAAGAACTGCCCTTAAGAATGGTACTGTAGATGATAAAGGTGTTTCCCATGGAGACACTGGTTAAAAATCCTCATATTGCTATATTTGTATTCTAGAATTGAATACATCAGTAAATGGCTGTGGGTGGGAGCCAAGTTTCCAACTATTGGAGTGAATATTTGTAGACAATCAAGAAGCAGCAGCTAAGTGATCCATGGAGTGATAGATTAGAGAGTTGAGGTCATTATTATCGACTCATGTTTAGCTGAATACAAATGGATACATACAAAAATATTGATCAATATCTGTTTAAAAGCCAGTGAGTATACACACATATGTTTGCTGAGATTGTCTAAAAGGAAAGGACATCAAGAGCTACAAGGACACATAACACTCAGTTCTTGATTTCTAATATCATTGTTCAGTGAAAGAAACCAAGGCTCCTTAGAGAAACGGCTGATTCTAGAACTCAGACAGAAAGTATATTAGATGATCATGTAGTATCATGCAGTGCTAGAAAGGAAGAAAGTGCTACACACACACACACACACACACACGCACAATGCACCATGGACTTTAGTTAATAATGATGTATTAATATTGGTTCATTAGTTGTAACAAATACCCAGTACTAATAGAAGATGCTAATAATACAGAAAACTTTGTGGAAAATGTGTGGAAACTCTTTGTACTATCTTTTTCATTTTTATTTAAATCTAAAACTGTTTTCAATATTAAACTCTATTTAAAAATCACGGTGAAAGAAATTCAGTTTTCTTAGGAAAAAGAGAAATTTTAGCCATATTGTTATAGCAAAATATCACTTAAATTCCTGGGAATTACAGAGAAATGAGAGAACTTTAAACTTCATTATGAATTCTCTGATCCTGGGCACATGGGTATAAGATGTATGTTACCTCTTTTAAACCTCTAGTTTTTAACCTTGAGAAGGAGTTGATGACAGGTTGTTTTTTTCACGAAATATTCCATCAGCATATCTCAAAGCAGGCCATAATGTTAGACAAAGTTTTAACACTTAAAATAAAAAATAAAAAAGATAATGAATGAGAAAACTACTTATAATCATGAACCCCTCCTCCGATTTAGAGGAATCAAGATATGTACATTGGATTCACAGTGGTAGCCATTGTGAAGAACAAAGTCTACAGTTTATTTACATCAAATGTATTGTTTTTATACTTAGAAGTTTTGTTGCTTTGTTTTACTTTTTTTTTTTTTTTTAGCCCTAGGTTGCCTCAAATATCATTGAAACAATGTATTAAATATTGCATGGATCTTTCCCCTTCCCTTCACAGAGGCCTATTTGGTTTTCATTTGTAGCAATTCATTCTAAAATTGCCTTTCTAGTGTCTGTCAACAGTTGAGGCATTGTTGCTCAAATGCTTTTAATACTTGCTTCTCTTATGCTGGTGACTAAATTGACTACAGTTGAGGAAAGGCATCCCTGGTGTAGATGCATTTTGTTCAGTACGTGCCTGAATACAACAAGCCAGATTTTAAGAGAAAGCAGAGAATTACAACTATACATCTTACCATGCAGTGAGTATTTCTGCTTGCTACATTTTTCATTTTAGCCCAAGTCTGAGGACTGAGTTTCAAGCATTAATGCTACAACCCAAGGAATCAAAATGTTTCTATGATCATTTACTTTCTCCACAGCCCAAGTCATTGTGACCTTGGATTTTCTGATGTCACAATCTTCAAGAGGTTAAGTGAGGAGACTTCAGAGCCGAACTGCCTGAGATAAAAGTCCCGCTTCCACGTCCAGCACTTGCTTAATGCGACCCTTGGAAAATTATTTTCATTTTGATGACTTGTTTCTTCAGTGTAAAGTGGAAATACTAATATAGACTAATTCACAGGGTTGTTTGAGGATTCAGTGAGTCATTGCATGCAAAGTGCTTAGTAAAGTGTCTGGCATCAAGCAGGGGCTAAGAAAATATTTGCTGCTATTATGCCCCATACACCTTTCTAAAATGGCCAGGTAGGCACATGAAGGTAAGTATTTATATCATTCAGACTCTTAAAATAAAAAAACAATTTGTTGGGGGAATGATAAAAATAACTAATTGCACTCTTAGCCTATCATCCTATTCGTACCAAAACGCTTGCTGAAATCCACACCCACAATACAGGTTGCCTAATCTTGTTTATTTATCCATGTCATTCACTTCAGAATCAATATTTCCTACAAATCAAGTCACTGATGAAACTTAAACCACATGTAAGAAGTCTGGGACCTCGATGTTTTGCACTCTCGGCTAAGAGAAGGCCCACTGGAAGATTGGAACAGCTGTTCGTTGGCTAGCCCGCTACATCCACCAGGTTCCAGACCATCCTGTAGATAAGGCAGCCATGCACTACAACAGGGCAGCCGATGACCTGCACTCAGTGTCGTCATGGTTTCCTAGAATCTGCACTCACAAGTAGGGTCTGCTTGTCCTGCCCCATATCTCTCAGAATTGCTTCAACAGAATTTTGGGCTCAACTCCTGATTCGTTGATTTGCTTTTCTTTGAGCATATTAAAAGTTAAGTCCTGCCAGGCACAGTGGCCCACACCTGTAATATCAGCACTTTGAGAGGCTGAGGCAGGCAAACCACCTGAGATCAGGAGTTCGAGACCAGCCTGGCCAACATGGTAAAACCCTATTGCTACTAAAAATACAAAAAATAGCTGGGCGTGGTGGCACATGCCTGTAATCTCAGCTACTTGGAAGGCTGAGGCAGGAGAATCGTTTGAACCTGAGAGACGGAGGTTGCAGTGAACCAAGATTGTGCCATCATTGCATTCCAGCTTGGGCAACAAGTGTGAAACTTGGTCTCAAAAAAAAAAAAAAAAGGCTAAATTCTAAATAATACCAAGTATATGACAAAAAAAAAAAAGAAGTCCTAATCAGTTGTGTTTCAATAGTTTTGTCTAGCCACATGACGCAATGATCTTTTTTTCAAACACTGTAAAGAAAAATTAAAAGTTACAGAATAGAAGAAACTATCTCCCACTGCCTTCATCCCAGAGAATGTATTCCAAATCTGAGCCTGGTGACATTACTTTTGTTCCTGACTTCCCAGGTGAGATGATCCTAACCATATTCCTTACGAATTCCCTGTGTAAGCATTTTATTTGCAACTTTTACCAAAAATAAAAACGATGTGCCCAGGATCGCATTTAACAAGTACTAGAAGTGGGACTTTAATTCAGGCATGTTAGCTTTGAGGTCCCCTCCTCTCATACTTTGGTACTCTACTAAAAGACTTGAATCTGCTTGTGATCGTGATGCCAAAAAAAAATTCAAGATCAAGTGTATTGGATGGTATAGAAAAATGATCATAGAAACACACTGTGATTCCTTGAATGGCAGCACTCATAGCTGTTCTCACTATCTTCTGAACCTAAAAGTTCTACAAGGCACCAAGTTGTTAACATAAAGTATGACAATTAAAAAACAAGGATGCCTTACTGTACTTTGCTGCTGATGTTAATCACTCTGCCTCCTTTTCTATTAGAACTTCCTGAACGTCTGTCACCTGTCACAAAGGTAAATCATCAGGGCTTGCAGAGCCCTGTAGATTTGAGGAGCAGAGTGGGCTCTGTAGCTGCCTGAAGACTCTGTAAGGCTGGAGAAAATCTTCTGCTTCAGAATTTACTTGCCCCATGTTGCTTTGTAAAATGACTGCCTGTCCTATTTCCAAAGAAATAATCAGCAGCAACTCAAACTGATGGTGTGGCATGATAAAACCAGGGCCAGAAAAACAGCTGTTAGCGGGACGAGTCTCCAAAGTGCATTTATTTCCCTTCTCCCCACTCCCACCTTCAGAGCCGGTGGATTCAACCTGGGAGACTGCCTTCTCCCAGCTGGATCCCTCCCAGTCTGATGTTTTGTTTTTTTTTTTTCCCCTGATTCTACAGTCAGTCACTGGCCTGGGATGCACCTGCTGAGGGGCCGCAAATGGGAGACTTCACCTGCTCTCTGGACACAGGCTGCTATCTGATATGAGGCTCATTCCAAAAAGAAGACAAACGTGCAGATAAACTGCAAAGTATGGAAATAAATATAATGACATTGGTAGGGCAGTGGACACCAACGGAACACAAGAGAGAGATTTAAGACTGGTCAATTTATAAGTGGCAACTGAAAATATAATAAATATGCCACTAAAAACCGATGGGAAAAATAGATGGTTTAGAAGATGGTATTAAGACATGTTTTACTACTAGGAAAAAAGTGATAAAGTGTATCCCTGCATAACACCATGTTCAAAGTTTGAAACAAGATGTATCAAAAACCTCAATGTGGAAGGTAAAATGATAAAGTTAGACTATCCTTATTTTTAGCCATCATGTAACTTGCCACTCTGGACAGCAATCTGGCAAGACAAAATTTAAGCATGTGCAAATCTTAGAAAGTAGATCACAGATAAATATTCCGAAGAAATTCTCATACAAGGGAAAATATGCAAGGATATTCATCCTGGTTTATCCTGTGATGACAAAGAGCTGGATGCAATCTCAAAGTCAATCTCTGGAGAACAGTACTGAGAAATTAAAAGATAGAGACAAAGTGCACATATTAACAAGGATAAATTTAAAAAAATAATGTTGAGCAAAAGGACAACAGGATATGAAAGCATTAGAGCACAATAACCTATGCAATCCTAAAATGTATGTGCACAGACAACAGAAATACTGCTTCCAAGAATATATGTGAATGTGTATATCTTTGTGTGCATATTACATATTCACACATACACATAAACGTATAATCAGTCAGGCCTTGCATAGACCAGTGGTGATATTTTCCATAGACCAAATAACATGATTAATTCAACTATTTGCAAGTGAAGACCATAAAGAAAAATAAACATAGAAATAAATAAAAATAATTTTGCTAAACTTCAGCACTCTCCCAATTTCTATTCTTCAGGAAAATAAACCAAGTAGTAGCAAAGTGGTATCTTTTTTTAGGAAATTCCCATTCTCTTTCTCTCTCTCTATGCTACTTTTTATTTTATTTTTGTTTTGAGACAGAGTCTCACTCTGTTGCCCAGGCTGGAGTGCAGTGGCAGGATCTCAGCTCACTGCAACTCTGCCTCCCAAATTCAAGCAATTCTTCTGCCTCAGCCTCCCAAGTATCTGGGATTACAGGTGCATGACACTATGCCCCGGCTAGCTTTTTTGTTTGTTTTTTTTGTTTTGTATTTTTAATAGAAATGGAGTTTCAGCATGTTGGCCAGGCTGGTCTCGAACTCCTGACCTCAGGTTATCCACTGGCCTCAGCTTCCCAAAATGCTGGGTTTACAAGCATGAGCCACCATGCCCGGCCTATATGCTACTTTTAAAGCATCAAGCATTTTCACATCTACATACCAACTCTGGCCCCAAACAGCTTTTCTCCTTGCTCTTCTATGAAGAGTACTTGTCTACATAGAATGAAATAAAAAAAGAAAGCAGACAGTGCTTTTATCCAAATAATCCAAAACGAATGAGAGATTATTCAAACAGCCACACTTGTGACAAAGAGAGTAGACATGGCTTAAAGAAGAGAAAAAAGAGTTTGAAGGTAGCTTCTACAAATGTTCTAAATTTATCGTTAATAATCATGGTTATTCATTGTGCATTTCAGTTCTTACAAATTGTATCATTAAGCTTTCATAAGAATCCCATGTACTTGTTAATTCTGAGACAGTTGCATAGATCACCAGATACCAGTTGCTAGCTATAAATGGCAAGCCAAGGTCTTCCGTCCAGGCCTTCTGACAATTATTTAAGTTCTTTTGCCTTGACACTAGGTCAAAACTTTAATGGATACCGGTCAACTCATGTAAAGCCTCATTAGATCTTACGAAACAGTGATTTCCTGGGGCGATTCCATCAACTTCAGCATTATGAAACAGACTCAGGACATTATATAAAAGGATAATTTTTATATTGAGCTCAAGAAATTCCTGAAATTCACTCCAGTTAAGCCACTTTAATAAGTTTGGATAGATAAAGATCTGCATGAAAATTATCGATAGTAACTTCTCATCTCAAGCATCATCATCTTGGTGGACTGGAGGCAGGACTAGATTGCAGTTCCAGACAGAGCAGCTTGCAAAAGCTCTCATTATGAATTTTACCTCCAGATCGACTGCAAGAACAAACCAGCAATCCCGAGAGGACCCACAGACCCTCTGAAGAAGTGGATTGCTCCTACAGCAGCCAGGAGACACCCCAAACACCACTGTGGAAGTAGGAAAGGGAGACTCTTCTCTCCAGAACACACACCCCCACTGGAGAAGCGGAAGGTCTGTTTGCAGGAGAAGTTTCTGACTTTACCTAGAGCTGAGTCAATTTAGAGAGCCAAGTGAAATACAGGGGTAGAGGAAGCAGCAGAAGGGCCCTGGGAGCTTGCTGCGTCCCCTAGCAGACCATTCCTGCCTGGCACCACAGGGATCCATTGGGAGGGTGATCAGAGGAGCAGATAGTATAACTCCACACAGAGAAGGAAATCTCTAGCTGAGTTTTTATCAATTTGAACAGGGCAAGAAGCCTCCTGGCCAGAACTTGGGGGAGAGCACAAATCCAGTACGCAGACTCCACAGGTGGGAGAAGAACCAAGCTCTTTCTTTCACAGCTGGAAGCAGGTAAGTTTTCAAGCCCGTCATGCCCACTGCTTGGAAATAGACTCCAGGCTATCTGAGGGAGGGCATGGTGGGCATGAGACCAGCCCTTTGATTAGCATGGGAGCTGGGCGGGGCCTGTGACTGCTGGCTTTCCCCCACTTTCCTGACAACTTACATGACTTAGCAGAGGCAGCCATGATCATCCTAGATACACAACTCCAGTGGCTTGGGAACCTCATCTGCATCCCCTACAGCAGCCTCAGCAAGACCTGCACAAGAAGAGTCTGAGCTCAGTGAAGCCTAGCCCTGCCCCACCTGATGGTCCTTCCCTATCCACCCTGGTAGGGCAAGACAAAGGGAATATAATCTTGGGAGTTCTAGGGCCCTGCCCACTGCCTGTCCCTCTGTACACCACTACAGCTGATGCTTTCTGGAAAGCATCATCTCCTAGGTCAAAATTAAAATCTAGATTGAAATAAAAAAATTATTCAAACTGAATGACAATAATGACACAATCTATCAAAACCTCTGTAATAAAGCAAAGGCCATACTAAGCGGAAAGTTCATAGTTTAAGCACCTACATAAAAAAAAAAAATGCAAGGGCATAAACTGACATTCTAAGGTCACACTACAAGGAAACAGAGAAACAAGAAAAAAACCAAACTCAAACCCAGCAGAAGAAAGCAAATTACAAAGATCAGAAGAGACTAAATGAAACTGAAGGAATAAATGAAACAAAGGACTGGTTTTTTGAAAAGACAAATAAAGTTGATAGACCATTAGCAAGATTAGCCACGAAAAAAAGAGAGAAAATCCAAATAACCTCACTAAGAAAAGAAACAGGAGATATTATAACTGACACCACTGAAATATAAACGATCATTCAAGGCTACTATGAACACCTTTATGCACACAAACCAGAAAACCTAAAAGAGATGAGTAAATTCCTGTAAAAATACAACCCTCCCAGCTTAAATCAGGAAGAATTAGATACCCTTTAAAAGTTATGAACAAAAAATGTCCAGGATCAGAAGGATTACAGCAGAATCCTACCAGACATGCAAAGAAGAATTTGTACCAAACTTTTTGAACATTATTCCACAATATGGAGAAAAAAGAAACCCACTCTAATTCATTTTATGAAGCCAGCATCACCTTAATACCAAAACCAGGAAAGGACATAACCAACAAGAAAACTATAGACTGATATCCTTGTCTGAACAAAATACTAGCTAACCAAATCCAACAACATATTAAAAAGATAATCCACCATGATCAAGTGGTTTTATACCAGGGATGCAGGAATGGTTTAACATACACAAGTCAATACACGAGATACACCACATGAAGAGAATTAAAAACAAAAATCACGCAATCATCTCAGTAGATGCAGAAAAAGCATTTGAAAAAATCCAGTACCACTTCATGATTAAAACTCTCAGCAAAATCAGCATACAAGGGACACACCTTAAGGTACGAAAGCTATCTATGACAAACCCACAGCCAACATAATACTGAATGGGGAAATGTTGAAAGCATTCCCTCTGAGAATTGGAACAAGACAAGGACGCCCACTCTTACCACTCCTTTTCTACATAGTACTGGAAGTAAAAGTGAGAGAAATCAGGCAAGAGAAAAAATAAAAGGCATCCAAACTGGTAAAGAGGAAGTCAAACTGTCACTGTTTGCTGATGATATAATCATTTACCTTGAAAACCCTAAGGACTCCTCCAGAAAGCTCCTGGAATGGATAAAAGAATTCAGTAAAGTTTCCAGATACAAGATTAATGTACACTAATCAGTAAACCTTCTATACACCAAGAACAGCCAAGCAGAGAATCAAACCAAGAACTCAATCCCTTTTACAATAGCTGGGAAAAAGAAGAAAAAAAAAATCACTTAGGAATGTATCTAACCAAGGAGCCAAAAGAACTCTACAAGAAAAACTACAAAACACTGGTGAAAAAACTCATAGATGACAAAGACAAATGGAAACACATACCATGCTCATGGATGGGTAGAATGAATACTATGAAAATGACCATACTACCCAAAGCAATTTACAAATTCAATGCAATCCTCATCAAAATACTACCATGATTCTTCAAAGAATTAGAAAAAATATTCTAAAATTCATACGGAACCAAATAAGAGCCTGCAGAGCCAAAGCAAGACTAGGCAAAAAGAAAAAATCTGGAGGCATCACACTACCTGATTGCAAACTGTACTATAAAGCCATAGTCACCAAAACAGCATGGTACTGGTATAAAAAAAAAAGCACACAGACCAATAGAACAGAATAGAGAACCCAGAAATAAACCCAAAAACTTATAGCCAACTGATCTTTGACAAAGCAAACAAAAAAATAAAGTGGGGAAAGGACGTCCTTTTATTTATTTATTTTTTTTGGAAAGAAAGAAAAAGAGAAAAGAAGAGAAAGAAAGAGTGAAAGAAAGAGAAAAAAATGAAAGAGAGAAAGAAAAAGGAAAAGAAAGAGGGAGAGAGAACGGGATTCTTGTTCTATTGCCCAGGCTAGAATGCAGTCTAAAAATGGGTATTAAAAACCTCTTTTATGCCAAGAATTGTGCTTAACAATGGAGACAGGAAGGAATAAGGGATGAAAATAACAAACAAGCAACCAACCAATATTTTATTTAAACCTGTAAAATGCTATGCAATTGCTGAGGAGTGATTTACTTCCAATTATGTGGTCACTTTTAAAATAGGTGTAATGTGATACTGAGAGAAATGTATGTTTTGCGGATTTGGGGTGGAAATAATTGTTAAGTTTACTTGTTCCAGGTCTGAGTTCAAGTCCTGGATTTCCTTGTTAATTTTCTATCTC